>CALNHX010004507.1:0-126234 GCA_940337035.1 Agriotes lineatus | reverse complement strand
AAATCTGCACGATAATTGGACAATGAAGTCTTTGTTGTCTGGACGAATTTTTGCTGACCTTCATTATCAGATAAACAGAATGTTATGGTCTAGAGATTAAAATGTGCAAAGCCGGTAAAGATTGAACAATGAAACTCATTGTTTGAGAAAAAAATCAGCACAACTGCTAAATTGAATGCTGTCTTTGTTTGAAAATTTTTGCTGACGCTGTTAAAAGTCTAATTTTGAAATTTTTACAAGATTCTCACGATAAATTTTGGAGCTAAAAGTCTAATTTTGAAATTTTTACAAGATTTTCACGATGAATTTTGAGGTTAAGAGTCTAATTTTGAAATGTTTACAAGATTCCTATACCGGATGCGAGTGATTGTCTGGAAATGTTAGACTTGTCAAAACCTGCCTGCCTGCCTGTTTATCTTCTGCGCAATTAAACAATGAAGCGATTGTTTGAGAAATGTGCAAGGTTGCAAAAAATAACTGAACAATGAAGCCATTGTGGTCTAATAGTATATATATCGAATTATTTCCAGCTAAAAAGATGCAACACTCAAAATATGAAAATCCAAACCATTTTAAATACCTTGTTAGGTTTTTGTTTTATTACGCGTTCAACGAGATGTATGTCTGGATATTTAACTTTTTCAAAACTCAATATCGTACAAACATCCTCGAATAGGCCGATTGGAAGCATCTTTTAGTAGAGAGGTAATGTGTTCCATCCCACTGGAGGACTGTTTAAGCAACAGTATTTAACATAATACAAAAGTGTTGGGGTCTTAGAGACATTGAGAGAAATCCTCAACATTGTTTGTAAGCAAAGTAAATATTACGTGTTTTTCCCGTACACTATTAAATACACAGTCTCGAAATTGGACGATAGTTATTTATTTCGCTTTCTACTGTTGGATTTATGTACAGAAGACAGCATCCCTCACTTTAGCAGTAAGCAAGTTCCTAAAGAAATATTATTATCCTGTAGAGATTTACACGCTACAGTTCGGAGTGTAAACTGAGTTAAAAATTTTGGATATTTCTATACCGCTATTAGCAACAGTACAATTTAATTGCATATTGTGTTCTTCTACGTAAGACCCAAATTTTAGATTCGATTGTTTTAATATAGGCTCGAAAGCACTGCTGACAGACAGACAGACAGGCAGAAAACTTGTAATGCAGCTGCCAAACCGGGTCTTGTCAAATATCGAAAAGCAATATATATTAGTAAAAAATATTCTTCCGTTAGCAAGTGAAAAGTTTGATGTAGTTTTAGCCAATCTTATACACATTCCAGCACTAAAAAATGGTAGGAAGTGGAGTCTTAAACAGCAGAATTTTATAATACAAAACGGAGCGATAAAAGAACCGTGTGTATCACCCGACATTTTTCAGTTTATCCGATTCAGCAACTTCCGCATATCAATCTCGTAAAAACAGACACCTTCTTTGTTCTTGTGTTAGCACCTTGGCTTTAAGAATGTTATGGTAGTATATTTACGAAATCCGACACCACAGCACTATATGTTTTAACTAAATTTTTTATTAAGCATTCTATAACTACAAACGCGAGGTTTAGAAATACAACAATACAGCACGCCACAAAAGTTGTTTTTTTGCAGTATAAGACATCTGCAAGCCAATCTGGTAGAGAGATATTTAAGATGGGTGATAAAATACTTAAAGATTTTAAATTTGGAAAAATCGTAGAAAATATTAGTAGATAATACATTTGAAAAATCTGCACGACTAATACTCAAGATTATTACAATTACATGCTAAAGACTGCATACAAAAGGTAAGATTAAAATCAAAAATTTTAAAATAAAGCCCTGAAAATAAGAACTAAATTAAATAAAACCAAATAAAAGCTATTAGGCCACAACAATATATTAGTAAAAAAAATACTCTAATTAATAAGGATGCTATACACGATACCCAACGGTGAGGGACAGTTCATTTTTACCGCATAAAAAAAACTTATCTAGATTGCTTAGAAATCAGGTCCAGATACCTGTTTAATGGAAACATTTTCTTGAATTTCTAATGGAATCTAAAATTTGCGTCTTACGTAAAAATCTTTAAGTCGTTAGGTTGAATGTGTCAAGTTTCCACGAAAAAACTAAAGCTCCTACAGGCCAGATTCTTGGATCAAGTAAATAATACAGAAAGGCATAAAAGTTGGTTTTTGCAGTATAAGACATCCGCAAGCCAATCCTAAACTGATAGTTTTAAATAGCAGAATTTTATAATACAAAACGGAGCGATGAAATAGTCGTCTGTTGATCATATTTTTGTAGCCACCCAGCATCTTTCAGTTTTTATAAGTTATCCTATCATCTCCTTTGTTGCAGGTGTTAATAGAGGCTATATTTGCGTGTCGCCAGATGTCAGATCTGTCAAGACTTGTGGATGTGAGCGTCTGGGATTGTGCAAGGTTGCTAAAAATGAACCGAATGTGATTGTCTGGGGATTGTCTGCGCAGGGGTCTGCGCGGGGGTCTGCGCGATGGTTTTTGCGCATGCTTGCAAATTTGGTAGACAGACAGACAGACAGACAGACCGACAGGCAGGCAGGCAGGCAGGCAGACAGACAGACAGACAGACAGACAGACAGACCGACAGGCAGGCAGGCAGGCAGACAGGCAGACATACAGACAGGCAGGCAGGCAGGCAGGCAGGTAAGCAGGCAGGCAGGCAGGCAGGCAGGCAGGCAGGCACACAGGCAGGCAGGCAGGCAGGCAGGCCGGCAGGCAGATAGGCCGGCAGGCAGGCCGACAGGCAGACAGACAGACAGGCAGGCAGGCAGGCAGGCAAGCAGACAGGCAGGCAGGCAGACAGACAGGCAGGCAGGCAGGCAGGCAGGCAAGCAGACAGGCAGGCAGGCAGGCAGGCAGGCAGACAGACAGACAAACAGACAGACAGCCAGACAGACAGCCAGCCAGACAAACAAACAGATAGACAGACAGGCAGGCAGACAGTCAGGCAGGCAGGCAGGCAGGCAGGCAGACAGGCAGGCAGACAGGCTGACAAGCAGGCTGACAGTCAGGCAGACAGGCAGGTGGACAGACAGACAGACAGACAGACAGGCAGGCAGACAGACAGACAAGCAGGTAGGCAAGCAGACAAGCAGGCAGGCAGACAGACAGACAGACAGACAGACAGGCATGCATGCAGACAGATAAACAGACATACATTTTAGCAACCTTGCACATTTCTCAAACAATCACATCCGGCTCACATAATGGAGGTCATTGACCCACTCTCATTAGCCGCATTCTACAGATGCCTAGACAATAACATCCGGTCAGACGCCTACATCTGTTTAAACATCTGGCGACACGCAAATATAGCCTCTATTAAAACCTGCAACCAAGGTGATGATAGGATAACTTATTCGAAGTTATGAGTGTTACTCTATATGTTCGAATGTTTGTAAGAGTGGAACAAGTTGAAATAAATAACTATCGGCCCAATTTCGAAACTGTATATTTAATAAAGTACTGTAAAAACACGTAATATTTATGAAACTTGATTAAGCGAGAGAGAATCTTGTAAAAATTTCAAAAATTAGACTTTTAGCTTCAAAACTCATCATGGAAATCTTGTAAAAATTAGACTTTTAGCCGTCCGAAAATTTATCATCATTTTCAGACAATGACATCTCCCAGACAATAAGATTCGGCCAGACGCCCACAGCCGCTTAAACATCTGGCGATGCGCAAATATAGCCCCTCTGTCAAATCTAAATTGGTTCATTTGACCTGTGTCGAATTTGAATTTATCGTCAAAATGATGCTCAGAATTTGGATTTACCACCAAAAACCTGATCATAATTTCAATTTACCGCCAAACCTGCGCAGAATTTGAATTTCCCCGCCAAAAACCTGCGCATAATTTGAATTTACCACCAAACCTAAGCAGAATTTGAATTTTCTTAGTATAATTATATATCGTTGCCCCCAATCTTGTGTCGCGAAAATGTTTCCATTAATCAGGTATCCAGGACAATTGATAAAGTCGATAATGGACTTATATATCTTAATTCGAGTTCATCCATATGAGACAGTCAATCCCCCTCACTGTACAATTTCTCAACCTCTGTCTACCTGCATGTCTGTCTGCCTGCCTGGCTGCCTGTCTGCCTGCCTGCCTGCCTGCCTGCCTGTCTACCTGTCTAGCTGTCTACCTGTCTACATGTATAGCTGTCTCCCTGTCTACCTGTCTGTCTGTCTGTCTGTCAGTAGTGCTTTCGAACCTACATTAAAAACAAATAATATTTCTTTAGGAACTTGCTTATTGCTAAAGTGAGGGAATGCTGTCCTTCTGTACATAAATCCAACAGCAAAAGCGAAATAAATAACTATCGTCCAATTTCTAAACTTTGTCTATTTACAAGAGAAACACTTAATTTATTTATTTATTTATTTATTTATTTATTTATTTATTTATTTATTTATTTATTTATTTATTTATTTAGGATACAAACAGGATTACTCCCACTACAGTATCCACTTTTTTACAAAAAAAATACAGTAAACTAGTATATACAAAGTAATTATAGACAATACTATAACACTAATAAGTGTTAATTTATAAATTTAGTTTTTAGTAGTTTTTTAAGGTTAGTTTGACAAACAGTAAATAGGTCGATATCTAGACAATACATATTTGACAATCTTGACATCCGACTTACGGGAGAATTCATAGAACATTTGGTGTTAGAAAACGTTACAGAAAACAAGTAAGTATTTCTTAATTCTCTTGTAGGTATATTAAGGTTTATAAGAGATAGTAGTGCAGGACAATACATTTTATCGTTAAGAAGTTTGTGCAAAGTTAAGATGTCAGTGATAACTCTTCTGTTCTCAAGAGACACAATGTTGAATCTCCTGCAAACAGGAGAGTAATCACTGTTAATGATATTGATTTTTTCTTTGTACCCGAGACATTTCAAAAATTTATTTTGTATAGCTTCTAATCTATCTATATAAACCTTGTATTGAGGAGTCCAAATGCAAGAAGCAAAGTTAAGTTTGCTGAACACAAATGCATAATAGAGAACCAACATAGTTTGGCCGTTTTTGAAATATCTCGCTTGTCTATTAATAAAACCAAGTGACCTAGCGCAACTTTTAGCCACAGAATCTATGTGAGCATCAAAAATCAGCTTCGCATCGAATATGACTCCGAGATCTCTTATTTCTGAAACCTTTTTCAAATTTGTGTTATTTAAAACATAATCCCTTTGAATTACATTAAAGTTACGAGTGAAGGTTATAGCATAACATTTATCTAAATTTACAAACAAATGATTTTTTTGACAATATTCCTCGAAGTTAGAAAGGTCATTTTGAAGTTCCTGACAGTCAACGGTTCTGTGTTGAATCTGTTTAAAGATTTTTAGATCATCGGCGTATAGAAGAAAGTTTGAGTTCTTAAAACACTGTGCAATATCATTAATGTAAATAATAAATAATAAAGGCCCTAAGTGTGACCCTTGGGGCACACCTGATGGGGTTGTAAACATTTCGGAAGCAGAACCATTGACCGATACGAACTGCATTCTGTTTAAAAGATAAGAGTTTAGCCAGTTCAGGACGGCACCACCCACACCGACCAAGGCCAACTTTTCAAGTAAAATTCGATGATTAATTTTATCAAAAGCCTTACTAAAGTCGGTGTAGATGGCATCAACCTGAATCCGCTTATCCATACTGTTATGTAAGTGCTCCGAATAACACATTAAATTTGATTCGATAGATCTTCCTGCAAAGAAGCCATGCTGTTCGAAAATTATCTGGTTTTTAACTAAGGAAAAAATATACTTATAAACAAGTTTTTCAAACAGCTTGGCCAATACACAAAGTCTGCTTATCGGACGATAATTACTAACAAGTTCTTTTTGGCCGCTTTTAAAAATTGGTATTACACACGCCGTTTTCCACTTTTCAGGAAAAATTCCTGAAGATAGAGACTGATTATATAGCAAAAGTAGCGGAATACTAAGACCTGTTGCGCAATTCTTGACAAAAAGTGCTGGTAGGCCGTCGGATCCGCCACCTTTTTTAGGATCAAGTTCTTTCAGCCCAGCAAGGACCTCAGTTTCAGACAGTTGCAAACAACTTAAACTATTATTGGTTTCATTGTCTGAAGCTGTGCCCAAATTTGACACCTGATTGTTATCTGGAGGAACAAAAACGCTTTGAAAGTATTTAGCAAATACAGTGTGTCCCCGGATTGAGTTCACTATAGGTATAATCGACAAAATATTTTACAATTTTATTTTAATGTTTTGGGATCCCACCATGCTTGGTCTGAAAACAATTTTAAGCAGAGTTTTAATTTTTAGAAATTAAGTCGGCCCTGAAAAATGTGAAAAAACTATTTTCTATTTAGATAAACTACCCTTTATGTTCATGATACGGCAAAATTTTGTTAAAAAAAGTTGTTTAGAATGATAGTTTATGGGCCTATACAAAATTTCAGAAAGATCTATCTATCTAACCGTTATATTTTAGATAATTGTATTTAATTTTCAGGTAAACTATCCTTTTTGTTCATGATACGGCAAAATTTTATTAAGAAAAGTTGTTCATAATGAAAAGTTATGGCCCTGTACCAAATTTCAAAAAGATCTGTTAACTTAGATTAAACCGTTATTTTTTAGATTAAACAAATTGCATTTATTAAAAATGACGGTTTCATCTAAGTCGACAGATCTTTCTGAAATATTGTATAGGGCCACAACTTCTCATTTTGAACAACTTTTCTTAATACAATTTTTCCGTATCATGAACAAAAAAAGTAGTTTACCTGGAAATAAAATACAATTATCTAAAAAATAACGGTGTTCTCTAAGTCAACAGATCTTTCTGAAACTTTGCATAGGGCCGTAATTTATCATTCTAAACAACTTTTCTTAATAAAATTTTGCCGTATCATGAACAAAAAGGGTAGTTTACCTGAAAATAAGATAGTTTTCGCTTCCCTGCCAAGGCCTACTTGTTTTTCAAAAACTGAAAATATTCTTAAAATTCATTTCAAACCAAGCAGGACCGAATCCCAGAACCTTACAATAAAATTCAAACATTTTTAGTCCATCTCACCTCTTGTAACATCAATCCTGGGACACACTATTGTATTTTCTTTTCAGGTAAACTACCCTTTTTGTTTATAATACGGCAAAATTTTACTACGAAGAGTTGTTCAGAATGGGAAATTATGGCCCCATACAAAATTTCAGGAAGTTCTACGTACTTAAATCAAACCGTAATTTTTAATAAATAGTTACAATTTTAACGGTTTAATTTAAGTAGGTAGATCTTCCTGAAATTTTGTATAGGGCCATAATTTATCATTCTGAACAACTTTTCTTGGTAAAATTTTGCCGTATCATGAACAGAAAGGGTAGTTTACCTGAAAAGAAAATAGTTTTTGCTTCACTTTCAAGGCCAACTTGTGTTTTCAAAAACTGTAAATATTCTTAAAATTCTCTTTAGACCAAGCAGGGCGGAATCCCAAAACATTAAAATAAAATTGTAAATTTTTTTGGCAATTATACCTATAGTGAACTCAATCCGGGGACACACTGTAGATTACTAATGTCGGTGTTATTATTGGCTACTGAGTTTTCGTATTTCATTTCTGATGGAATATTGCAATTCTTTGTTTTCACGGAGACAAATTGCCAGAACTTTTTATTGTTAGTGGCAATTTCGGATTCTATGCGGTTAACATAGCTATCAAAATCAGATTTTATCAGACTTTTCGATCTACGTCTAAGCAATTTGAAACGATGTAGGTCACTGATGTTACCGTATATTTTCCATTTTTTATGAAATTTGTTTTTTTCTTTAACAACTCTAATGGTTGAACTTGAAAAATATACGGGAAATTGCGAATTCTTGTATCTTAAAGGAACGCGAACGGAGATTATGTCATTTAAAATATCGTAAACATTTTTAATATTTAGTTCCAGTGAATTTGCATTAAATAATTTGCGCCAATCAATATTCTGAAGTTCTTTATTTATTTCAGTGTAGTTGGCTCATCGACATATAGAAATGGACCGCTAATGGACGACTGCGCAACTCTTTGCGTTAGAAAGAGAAAGAGAACAGTTTAAGAACTATCTTTCCTTTTCCTGCCGGCCTCCTATTGGCCGACAGAAAATGACGTCACAGCACAGGGCCGTCGCGCCAATTTACTTCGCGTAAGCAGCCTCGAACGCACGTGTCAATATTTACAAACATTATTCTGTTTGTAAATAGTTATATTTTCATAAAAACAGTGGTCACTTTTATTGTACTATGGTTACACAGTGTTTTGTGTGTAAGAAGCAATGCAAAGCTGGGGAGGAAACTATTTATCATAGGTAAACAATATTTCTCTACTCAACCTCTGTTACCTAACCTCTATAGATAATTTTAAAGTTGATTTTTGCTAATTAAAATGTATTTCCAGCCTTCCGGCAAAACCAGATATGAGAACAAAATGGTTAAGTGTGCTTGGAGTAACAAATAACTCATCACAGTTTAAGGTTTGCTCCAATCACTTCAAGTCCAAAGACTATACTCGTGCTGTCGTCTCCGGAAATCTTCGACTACTCAGAGATGCTGTGCCATCATGCAATTTGAACAGCAATAGTAAATTTGCTGGCAATGAACCCAGCAAAATTGATGAAAGACTTGTAAGTAAATGAACACATGCACTGAGAAAAAAAGTATCGATTAAAATATTGATTAAACTGAACTGCAGATAATTAAAAGAAAATGTAGTTCACTAAGCTACATATTTTTAACTACGCATGTACCTAGTTGGCGATACTGTGATTTTTTTTCTCAGTGTGCAATTTCGTGTAATTTTTGGTCGAATGAAGTACGTGTCTTAATACAGAACAATTTACAGGCTCCTGAAGATGTAGAAAACTTTGAAAGCTTGCAACCCCATGTAGAAAATCAAAGCTTGCAACCCCTCATGGATTCTTCAATGAAAAGGTTTGTTTTTCAAGCTTAAATGTAATAATAAGTGTAACAGAAATATACTAATCAGCAACGTTTTTGATTTTTCCCAGGAAATGTCCATTCCCAGTTAACGATGCAAGGGATGAATGTGGTGACAACTTTACTCAGTATAAACGAGTAAAAGATGTTCAGTGGCAGAGTGTCATGAATGATTCAACAAAGTCAACTATATGTTGGGAAGTTGCAATGGACACCATCACAGAACAAGCTGAGGAAATCAAGAAGTTACGTGGTACAATTAAATCCTTGGAGTCCAAGATGAGAAATATCGAAGGCCTGGTGGAAAATTTAACTAAAAAAGATCTAATCGCCAAATCTGCTGCGAATAGCATAAAAGTACGTATAAAATATTCACAAACAAGTACATGCTCTCAAAGGAAAATGTCAACAATTACATTTCTAATTTTTCTTCCAGGCGTCAATGACTCCTTTGGCAACCATACTGCTACAAAGAATGCTGGATGGCAACAAAAGGTTCCAAGAATGTCCAAAAGAGGTTCAACAATTTTCTAGTACGTTACATTTTTTGTCCCCGAAAGCGTACGAATTCGTAAGGTCCAGCTTTATCGAGTGTCTACCCAATGTCAGTACCATTCGTGGTTGGTTTCAAAAAATCGATGGCTCTCCTGGAATTTCGGCTCTGGCAATAAATACCCTTAAGAAAAAGGCGCGGGAAGAAGAGAAAAAAGGCAAAAAAGTATTTTGCGGACTTCAGATGGATGACATGGCAATCAAGCAGGGACTGCACGTAGAAGGAGGAAAAGTTTTTGGGTATGTTGACATGGGCGAGATAGAGGCATCAGAGGACAGCACGGGACAACTCGAAGAAGCTAAAAATGCTGCGGTCGTCATGTGTACTTGCGTCAATGGAAACTGGAAGATACCAGTGGCATATTATTTAATTGCTGGTTTAAATGGCCAACAACGAGCAGATATTGTTACTAAAGTTTTGGATGCTCTGAAGGATACAGGCATTGAAATTGTATCCTTCACGTTTGATGGCGCTGCGAGTAATTTTGCCATGGCAAGGGCCCTCGGAGAGAACATGTCATTATTAGCTCATGTAAATAATTTCTTTTTTAATCCAGAAACGGAGAAACCTATTTTTATCGTGCCGGATGCTTGTCATATGATAAAACTGGTTCGTAACTGTCTAGGGACATGCAAATCTCTCTTTACAGAAGATAATCGCGAGATTAATTGGCATTACTTTGTTCGCTTAGTCGAGTACCAAGAATTAGTTGGTTTGCATGCTGCCAATCGGTTGCGACGAAGACATTTGAATTGGGAGAATGAGAAAATGAAAGTGGCACTTGCCGTTCAATTATTGAGCAAAAGTGTTGCAGATTCTTTTCAATTTCTTCGCGAAAGAATGGGTTTAAAAGAATTTTGCAACTCTGAAGCAACTGAAGAATTTTGTAAAAATTTTAATGAAATTTTTAATATTTTGAATTCTCGAAATAAATTTTGTAAAAACCCCGGAAAACCCCCCATAACAAAAGAAAATATTGATCACATAAAACAAAGAGTGATATTTTTGCAAAACTACATTCGCTCTATTAAAATAGATGTTAATACCCCAGTCATTTTTTCGAGATTAAAAACTGGTTTCTTCGGGTTTTTTATTGCACTCCAAAGTGTCGTTGACATATTCCATAATTATTTTGATCCTAGAGCGGGACTGGAATATCTTTTAACTTACAAATTGTTGCAAGATCATTTAGAACTGTTTTTTTCTTCGGTTAGAAGCAGAGGGGGTAATAACAACAATCCTACTGCTGCAAAATTATTATCATCAATGAAACGCTTGCTCGTTCATGCCCAAGTTGGTGGGTCTAAATATGCCAATTGCCTCGCACAAGACGAAACTCATTTTTACATGCAAATTCAGATAAAGTTGACAAAACAGACGTTTCTGTACTATCAGAAAAAAAGACAACAGACGAAGACACTCTATTTGCTGGGGCTTTTGAAAATATAGACGAGCGTTACATTGATGATGTACTCGGGTATATTGCTGGGTTCATAGTGAAAACTTTAATGCAAAAATTATCTTGCGGCATTTGCATTGATTTAATACAGTCAACTGAATGTTTTTCTCAGTTACAAGACATTAACAATCGAGGTGGTTTATCTACTGCTTCCAAAGATGTTATAACTTTATGCAAACTGGCAGAAATGAATTTTAAAACGTTTTATCACGAATTTCAATTAAAATATAAAGGTTCAACAGTAGATGCTCTTGTAGCAAGGACACTTCGAAATGTGTCAACGACACTATTGGCTAATGAAAACCATGCACTGGTACAATCAGTTTTAAATGACCACCGGTTTATGTTAATGAAAATGATTAGTAAACAATATTTTATATCGCGAATTCGTCATTATTGCGTTTGCCAAAGCGAAAGTACAACAAGAATTAGGCATAAATTAACAAAAACCATACTTTTTTGTCACCAGTAAACGCAAATTGTATATACTGTAATAAATGTGATATATTTGTAATGAGTGTATATATTTGTAGTATTTGTAATAAAAGCAATATTTTAAACTATTCTATGTATAAATGTTATTCTTTTACACTCTGTTTTAAGAAATCTTTATTAATGTAGTAAATACATTCAGCAGAAATAATATACAATACAACAAATATTAAATTCTAGAACAAAAAATAAATGCTTATAAAACAACATTGAATTAAATAAAATATACGTATTATTTATACACATAAAGAATAAATAACAACCTACTTCGCAGCCATTTTCTTCCGATGTTCTTGGGTAATGGAGGTATTCGGCTTATGCTTCTCCTTGACAAATTTGAAGATGTGGGCATCGTCAGAGCAGTTTGAAGTTATTCTCCAAAGTAGGTTGAAAATCGGTAACAGAAAGAAATGCATATAAATAATCCTGAATAGTTTTGATAAATAATAATCTCACGTTGATTATTACGTACTAACAACTGTGACATGACTGATATCATCTTCAAAATATAAATGCGGGCAACACACATATAATTTTGCCCGTACCAAGAGTAATTGACATTGTCCTTAGAAAACTGCCCTCGCAACAGTTTTCATTGCAACCAGCACTCAACCCTTGGCGAGTGCAAAATTATCGTTAAGTACCTTATCTCGCCCTTGTTATATTACTAACGAAAATTACTACTGTTGCTTATTTCATTATTTTATACAGGAAACAAATTAGCTGATACGTCAAAACATGTACATACATTTGAAGATGTCAAAGGCTGATCATAACATGAACATAAAACTGTATTAGCTTCTACCACATTTGCAGGAATACCTAACGATTACTTTTAATGCTTCGGAAGTTAAAAAACGTGGTACAGTACACTGACCTGTAGTACCAATTTGTTGCAACCAGGAACGCAGGTACACTTCTTTTTCGTGCTGACCATTAGCACCGTGCAAAGGACATTTATCACTGAAAAAATTTAACTATTTTAGTTAATGCGTAGTACATGAGGCAATAGGTATTACAAAATTAACTATGGATGATTATTTCGCTATGTCGCTGTAAACAAACTAAAAATATGAATTCACGAACTGAATCAACGTAATAGACATTAGAATTAACAAGTATTTAAACAAAATATAGGCAATACTTACTGTTAATTAGCAAAACGATGCACTTAACCTCAACAAGCGGCGTTGGGAAACGCAAGGTTCTGTGACGTCAAAATCGATAAATCGATATTCTTGTCTGCGACTGCGTGTATTAGAGATCGTAAATTTCCTTGCCGCGAGCCGATGGGGTGCCTGCCAAACTTTTCTTGTTGCTCCTTCTTATAAGGTCTCACTTTCACGGGGCTATGACACAACGCCCACTGGTCACAAACCCCAACTCAGAATTTGGTCATAACGCCCAACTTCGATTGTGGTCACAACGCCCAACTTGGTCACAACGCCCAATTTTGATTTTGGTCACAACGCCCAACTTGGTCATAACGCCCAAAAGCGATATTGGTCACAACGCCCAACTTGGTCACAAAGCCCAATTTAGATTTTGGTCACAACGCCCAACTTGGTCACAACGCCCAATTTCGGTTTTGGTCACAACGCCCAACTTGGTCACAACGCCCAATTTCGATTTTGGTCACAACGCCCAACTTGGTCACAACGCCCAACTTTGATTCTGGTCACAACGCCCACTTTTGATTCTGGTCACAACGCCCAACTTGGTCATAACGTCCAAGTTTGATTTTGGTCACAACGCCCAACTTTGATTTTGGACATATCGGCCAGGCGGCACAGAAAGTAAGAAAAATGTGTATCTAAAATGAATAATAATAAATTAAACTTTTAAGATGAGGTAATAGGTAGGAAAATTTTCAAGTTCCCGTAAGTAGTATTAATATTATTTATTTTTCATAATTCAGTGGCGTAATGCGTTGTCCAAAAAGTTTCTAAATTCGGATTATAACATATATAAAGTTGTATTTTTTATATAGAACTCATAGTTAGCTGTGGCATTATGAGAAAACGGATTTTCTCCCATTTCAGTGACATATGTCGTATGGGATCGAATTATTAATTTTCACTACTTTATAGCAACAATTCACAATTTTTAATATTTCGTAGTTTTCTAGTTGAAAACTTGTGCCATTTAGAATATACGTGATTAAACAAAGTTTTTGCGTTGTTTTAATAACAACGTTTGATTGACAGAATTAATCACGTATGATTGTTGCTTATAATATTATAGTGTCTTTCATATATCCATTCATCAGAACATTTTATGGTCCATTAAAACCTCTGCAGTTTCCCAAATTAAAAATGCATTTGCAAAAATGTAAATATCCTACTTCTATACAAAGGAGGTTCGAAAATATGAAAATGATTGAAGAAAAAAGTACTCTTATTTTTCAAAATACACAAAAATGTTAATTGGAAGTATTTGTTATAACATATCTATTAATAGTTATTTAACAAACAAGTATGTTAATGAGAACGATTAATAATCGAGACATTTTAATGCGCGAGCGCTAGCGAGCGAGTTAATTGTAGATATTATTAATCGCCGATTAACATACGAGTTAGTTACAATATTTTTCTGTTGGTCGTACATTATTAATTTGAAGAAAATCTAATTTTATTCCATGAAAAGAATTTGACACTTAAAGTTTTGACATTAATGGTACCGGGTGACCATAAATGGTTGTGATTTTTTTCTTAGGTTGGCACTGTTTATGTTGGTGACATTGTAAGTCTATGTCAAATATGAGGTTAGCAGGTTAGGTTTTGAGTCAGTTTGTGTCAAAACTGACGCAAAATCTAACCTGCTAACCTCGAATTTGACATAGACTTACAGTGCCACCAACATAAACAGATTTTTAAAATCGTTTATTAATAAAAAAATCATTCATTAATAAGTGTCATTAATAGACGATTCTCTATACATTAATGAAACCCATAAATAGACGATCAACGGAAAAAATTATATTTGATTTTTACCTAATTGTTATTTGGTCCGTTTGTTAATAAATTATTTAAAAATTTGACACAAAATAGTACATTGTGTATCTAGGACGAAAAGCGTAACATTCCCAGACGACTGTGAATATTGTTGGGCGAGGCGAATGCCGAGCCCAACAACACAGGAGTCTGGGAATGATGCTTTTTGTCCAAGATACACATACTATTTTTCCGCGAATCGATACGAGTAATTAAAAAAATTAGGAAATAGTACTCGAATATTCCCTGTCTAGGCCGGGAATATTATTCCTGTACAGTTGTATGGTAAATTACCTAGCAACGGCTGATGTAATGGAATGTTTGAATTATTCCTGTACAGTTTTATTGTAAATTACCTAGCAACGGCTGATGTAATGGAATGTTTGACTTTGCTCAACAAAATTTTGTCAATAATGTGACAGTTCTAGTACGATTGGCGGAAAATTAAATTTGTTTGCACTGATTCCGAATCACGTCATATCCTGGTTGCTAAGTGAGGAAAAACTCAGGTTTGACAATACTCGTTTATCGTATCCGTTGATAAGTTAACTTTGAAGTATTTCATTTGGTAATACACAGCGTGGCAAGAAAAAAATTGGAGAAACCAGAAAAAAATGTTTTCGGAGCAAGTAACTGTGACTTTATGTTTGACACCTACTTTTAACCTCTTTAAATAATATTTTTGTCTATTTTTGTTTTTTGACAATATCTCACTTATTTATAATAGTTATTTAACCAACAAGTGTGTTAATGAAGGCGATTAATAATCGAAACTGTTTAAAGCACGAACGAGCGATAGCGAGTGAGTGCCTTTAATAGTTGAGATTATTAATCGCCCATTAACAAACGAGTTGATTACAAAATTTTTTCGTTGACCGCAACATCTTTTTTTGTGGCGAAAAATTTGATTAATACAACTAACATCCATGCAAAATATCATCAAAACGCCAAAATCACAAAAACAGTTAATTAATGAAAAAGAGTGTATTAATCAAAAACAGTGTATTAATAGATCTATTAATCCATCCTTTTTTAAAAAACAGTTAATTAATGCAAAAGAGTGTATTAATCAAAAACAGTGTATTAATGACGCCTATTAATCCATCCTTTTTTAGGAAAAATAATTAATTAAAATTGAAATTAACAAGCGGTCAACGAAAAAAATAGATAAAAGTAATTTGACGTTCTTCTGGCACCTTTTCGATACGAATGCAGTGGGTAGTCAGTAGATGAAATTCATAGTTGTAGGTGGTATCATGAGTAAGAGGATTTTTTTTGGTGGCGGAAAATGTGAACATAAGTAATCAAATGTGTGTGAATACAGTTTACGGACTTGGTATGCGTTAGGCATAAACAGACCTATATGCGATTAACATCTAGTATTCGCAGAATCAAAAAGTTTTGTTTTTAGAAAACACTGAATTCTAGGTTACTAGATTTTAAATCATATATGTCTACTTCTGTCTAACGCATACAAAGCCCATAAACTGTATTGTAGCTCAATGGACTGCCTATGTTCACACTATCCACCACCAATCTGTATAATATAACATATACTGTCCCTCATAAATTTGTAACACATGGATTTTTTTATCATCCATTTATCAGAGTGTTTTATTCCTGATACAAGTTTCTACATCTTCTCAAACTAAAAATGCACTTGCCAAAATGTAAATATGTTCGTTTACAGGGGAGGTTCAAAAATATGAAAATGGTTCAAGAATAAAGTACCGTTATTTTTCAAAATAGACAAAAATGTTATTTAAAGAGGTTAAAAGAAAGTGTCAAACATAAAGTCACAGTTACTTGCCCCGAAAACATTTTTTTTCTGGTTTCTCCTATTTTTTTCTTACCACGCTGTGTATTACCAAATGAAATACTTCAAAGTTAACTTATCAAGGGATACGATAAACGAGTATTGTCAAATCTGAGTTTTCCCTCACTTAGCAACCAGGATATTACGTGATTCGAAATCAGTGCAAACAAATTTCATTTTTGTGTCAAATTTTTAAGTAATTCGTTTCACTCTGACTACGCAGTGTACAGGGATAGCAAGTTGCTTAAAACTGAACACGAAGACGTCAATCATAATATATCCGCCTTTTGTATTGCAATCGGCTTATTTGTTAATACCTTGTTGAAGTAAACCCTTTTTGTCGCTTCTGCGTCAATTTGAAAAGAGCAGCATACAGTATACCTGAGTGCGGTCTACAAGCAGCAACGCAGCAAGCGAAGTTTGCCTTTAAATAACATTGTCGTATGTTCTCTGTACTGCATAGTCAGAGTGAAACGAGCTATAGAGAATCGTATATTAATGACCCTTATTAATGAATGATTTTTTATTAATAAACGATTTTAAAAATTTGTTTATGTTGGTGGAACTGTAAGTGTATGTCAAATTCGAGGTTAACAGGTTAGGTTTTGCGTCAGTTTTGACACAAACTGACTCAAAACCTAACCTGCTAACCTCATATTTAACATAGACTTACAATGTCACCAACATAAACAGTGCCAACCTAAGAAAAAAATCGCAACCATTTATGGTCACCCAGTACCATTAATGTCAAAACTTTAAGTGTCAAATTCTTTTCATGGAATAAAATTAGATTCTCTTCAAATTAATAATGTACGATCAACGGAAAAATATTGTAACTAACTCGTATGTTAATCGGCGATTAATAATATCTACAATTAACTCGCTCGCTGGCGCTCGCGCATTAAAATGTCTCGATTATTAATCGTTCTCATTAACATACTTGTTTGTTAAATAACTATTAATAGATATATAGAAATACTTCCAATTAACATTTTTGTGTATTTTGAAAAATAAGAGTACTTTTTTCTTCAATCATTTTCATATTTTCGAACCTCCTTCGTATAGAAGTAGAATATTTACATTTTTGCAAATGCATTTTTAATTTGAGAAACTGCAGAGGTTTTAATGGACAATAAAATGTTCTGATAAAATGGATATATGAAGGACACTATAATATTATAAGCAACAATCAAACGTGATTAATTCTGTCAATCAAACGGTGGTATTGTAACAACGCAAAAACGTTGTTTAATCACGTATATTCTAAATGGCACAAGTCTTCAACTAGAAAACGACGAAATATTAAAAATTGTGAATTGTTGCTATAAAGTAGTGAAAATTAATAAATCGATCCCATACGACATATGTCTCATAATGCCACAGCTAACTATGAGTTCCATATAAAAAATACAACTTTATATGTTATAATCCGAATTTAGAAACTTTTTGGACAACGCATTACGCCACTCAATTATTATGAAAAATAAATAATATTAATACTACTTACGGGAACTTGAAAAATGTTCCTACCTATTACCTCACCTTAAAAGTTTAATTTATTATTATTCATTTTACTTTCTGTGCCGCCTGGGCGATATGTCCAAAATCAAAGTTGGGCGTTATGACCAAGTTGGGCGTTGTGACCAGAATCAAAAGTGGGCGTTGTGACCAGAATCCAAAGTGGGCGTTGTGACCAGAATCAAAGTTGGGCGTTGTGACCAAGTTGGGCGTTGTGACCAAAATCGAAATTGGGCGTTGTGACCAAGTTGGGCGTTGTGGCCAAAATCGAAATTGGGCGTTGTGACCAAGTTGGGCGTTGTGACCAAAATCGAAATTGGGCGTTGTGACCAAATTGGGCGTTGTGACCAAAATCGAAATTGGGCGTTGTGGCCAAGTTGGGCGTTGTGACCAAAATCAAAGTTGGGCGTTATGACCAAAACGGTGGTTTAAGTGGCGTCGATAGCTCTCTCCTATAACAGGCGTCGGTGGGCGTTGTGACCAAGTTGGGCGTTGTGACCAATATCGATTTTGGGCGTTATGACCAAGTTGGGCGTTGTGACCAAAATCAAAATTGGGCGTTGTGACCAAGTTGGGCGTTGTGACCAGAATCGAAGTTGGGCGTTATGACCAAATTCTGAGTTGGGGTTTGTGACCAGTGGGCGTTGTGTCCAGGCCCCTCGAAATTGTGCTTTATATACTGCTCAAAATGAATTAGGGATCAGTTTATAAATCACCGCTATCCTTTAGTTTTTATATGGGCAAATGTTTTATTCTCAGACGATTCACGGTAACGTTTGAGTAACTGTGATAGTCGTGTAAGAGTCTACAGAAGGCAAGGTGAGAGATTCGCAGACAATATGGTGCAAGAAAGCCTGCATTCTGGAGGAGGCTCTATTATGGTATGGGATGGAATATCTTTGAACGGTCGCACTGAGATTGCCATTGTAGAAGGGGGCTCTCTAACAGCTCAACGCTATATCGATGACATTCTGCAACCTCACGTTCGACCGTATGCTCAAAATCATGGTCAAGGGTTCATTTATCAACACGATAACGCCCGCCCTCATTCTGCAAGAATTGTTCAAGAGTACCTGAATGCCCATAATATTCACACTATGGACTGGCCGGCTTACAGTCCTGACCTGAACCCCATAGAGCAGTGGTCGCCAACCTCTTCAATGTGTTGAGCTACTTGTTAATTTTGGAATAAACAGCGAGCTACCCACACGGAAGCCACGTAACGCAACGTAAATGAAATAATCCACAGTTAATTTATCATTATATGTATTTATTTTACTATTTATTTAACTGGTAATACATAATACATAGGTACTAATAATAACTACATTCCTACCTACCAAACGAAGTTGTTTGAAAAATAAACACAAACTTTTATCCAGCCACAACGGCATGTCACGTAAGATTTAAAAATAGTTAATAATAACAACAAAAAAGTAACGCACTATCATGAACATAAACATTGAAAAATAAAAAAGCACGTTCAATGAGAAGGCTGACACTCAGACTCATCGATAATTTTTTTAATGTTTGCAGTATAATTTGATACAGCCATTCGAATACAATTATCCAAATGTTCATCTGTAAGTCGATTGCGATATTTGTTCTTAATAAACTTCATATTGGAAAAAGAAGATTCACACAAATAGGTTGAACTGAATAATGCTTTCACTTTCAAGGCAACACGGCATAGAACTGAATATTTGTCTTTACTTACAATAGGCCAGATACATTTGGTACTTGAGACTAACGATTTTAAGGCTAAATCATTTTGAAAATCAATTACTTCCATTTCTGTTGCAGCGATGTCTTCGCCAAAGTTCTGCACAACACAAGTTGCAAACTGTTGGATATCAATTTCCATAAAGGGTGAAACAACAAACTGCGCTACTAAAGCCATTTCGTTGAAATCCTTAAAACGATTTTTGAAGTTATTCTTCAGGGTAGAAACTATTTCTACATGATATTTGCTGTCATAGGGTTCTAAAGGATTTTGAGATATTTTTTCTGAAAGAATAGGAAAATGCTTGGCATCGCCTGCGGCAAATGAAAATGTATGGATTGAGTAGTACATTGGATGCCGTCGCCGGTCCCAAGCCCGGAGAAAGGAGGAGGGTTGGTGGGCCGGATTAGCACTCCACCCACTGTAAAAAGAACAAATGCTCATGGAACCCAACGACCCGGCAAGATAATGGACAATGATTAAGGATATTCCTCACACTTAGAAGCTATCGGAACACACATAATTATAAACATTAACTATGGATCACAACAGACAAGACAGCCTCGGAACCCGGACTGATCAAATGGAAACGACCTGGCGAGAATATGGACTGGGACTAAGAAACTAGAACAAAACGAAAACGAAAAAACAAATATGGAGAAAACAGATAGTAAGACTTGGAGGGTGGAACGTACGATCCTGGAACAAAAAACAACAGGAAATAATGCTAGAGCTAACAAGACAAAAAATTGATATTTGTTGTGTATCAGAGACAAAGAAAAAGGGAAAAGGTATAACACCATATGAAGACTTTATTTTTATATACAGTGGTGTCGAGAAACAGCAACGAGGAAAAGAGGGAGTAGGTATCCTCATTAATCGTAAATATGAAAGTCGAATTGACAACGTGTCTTACATCTCTGAGAGACTGGTAGCAGTGACATTAAAAATAGAACAAAATATACTGCACATCATAAGCGCGTATGCACCAGAAGATTCCAAACCAAAAAGAGACAGAGAAGAATTTTACGCGACGTTACAACAATATGTAGATAATATTAAGCAAGGACAACCTCTATTTTTGGTCGGAGATCTGAATGCGCGCGTAGGAAACGAGATAGTGTAAGGTGTGAAACAACGTTTCAACGAAGAAATTACCAATAGTAATGGAAACATGCTAACACAGTTCTGCGCAGATAATAACCTGAGAATAAGTAATACATATTTTAATCATAAAATACAGTACAAATACACGTGGAGTAACAATAGGGGAAACAAATCCATCATTGATTACATAATATCGAATGAGCACATTCATCCCTCCCAGGTACTGGATGTCCGAACGTTAAATTCGGCTGAAATTGAAAGTGATCACAGGTTACTCTTGGGCAAAATACGACTAACAATGCAGAAAACAAAAAATATCACACCAGTGTATGAGGATAAGTTGAAGATAGAGCTACTAGAAGATCAAAGTATAAGAAACCTATATCAAACACGGCTAAAACAACAAATCTTTCAAAATGCAATACACGAAGCCGATAACATTGACGAAGCCTGGGAAAAATTAGAAACAAATATATTAGCCGCAGCCAAAGAAGCTTTGGGTACAAAAAAGGTTAACAAAAATAAAGCGATTATAAATAAGACACCATGGTTTTCCGCAGAAGTTAAAGAATTGGCGAAAGAAAAAAGGAAAGCTTATATGAAATATAAGTCGATGCCCACCGCTCAAACACACGAAGAGTACAAAACAGTAAGAAACAGAGTTAACGACAATATTAGACAAATCAAAGAAAGTTACTGGGAAAAATACTCCAAAAACTTAGAACGCGATTTTTATGGGCAACAGAAACAAATCTGGAGGATGATTCGTAATCAGAAAAAGGAAATAAGAGAAGATATAGAAAGCAGCAAGATAAGTGAAGAAATATGGCTAGAATATTTTGGAAATCTATACACAACAAATTTACAAAATCAAACAGCAAACATATTAGAAGATAAAGTACAAATCCGGTTAGAAGTAAATGATGATGAAATAAGGGAAACACTGCAGAAATTAAAAAATAGGAAATCTCCAGGTGAAAATAATATTACTAACGAGATGCTGAAATATGGCGGAGAAAGTTTAATGTTGGAAATAATAAAATTAATAAAACGAATATTCGAAATTTCGAGAATACCAACCCAGTGGAAAAAAGGTATAATAATACCGATCTTTAAAAAAGTACAAAAACAGGTCCCTACAAATTATCGAGGGATTAATTTACTCGATACCACCTTAAAGCTAACAACAAAAATTATAACACAGAAGCTTACAGAAATTATAGAAATCAGAGATGAACAAAGCGGGTTTAGAACTGGTCGGTCATGCAACGACGCCATATTTATTATTAGACAAATAGCTGAAAAAGCATTTGAATATAACAGACCAGCTTATTTTTGCTTTGTCGACGTAGAAAAAGCATTTGATAATATACAACTACATCACATAATACAAATACTAGAAGAGAATAATGTTCCACACAACTTAGTTGCATTAATCAAGCACATATATGAAAATAATACTAGTAAAATTAAGGTGAATGGTAAATTAACCGCAGAAATTCCTATAACCAAGGGTATCCGCCAAGGAGACTCGCTCAGTCCGTTATTATTCAATTTGATCATGAATAAAATAATTACAGATCTAACACCTTTACAAGGCTACAAATTGACAAATAATCAAATTAAGATGATTTGCTACGCAGACGACGCGGCATTAGTCGCAGATAACGAAGATAAATTACAAAGACTTCTGTTCCGCTTCTCGCAAAGCTGTAGTAAATACAACCTAAAAGTCGCTATTTCCAAAACTAAATGTCTTACAGTTAGTAAAGAGCCCCTAAGATGTAAACTTGAGTTACAAGGACAAGTCATTGAGTAAGTGAGCAGCTTCAACTACTTGGGAATTGAAATAACCAGCGCAAAAATGCTATATGAGGAGGTACAAAAACAAACTAACAAAGCTCTAAAAATATCGGGGTGCTTGAACGACTGCATATGGAGAAATAAATACTTAAATGTGGAAACAAAAACACGAATTTACAAGTCAGTTATAAGACCTGTACTTACATATGCAGCAGAGACCCGCGCAGATACAGTAAAGACCCAACAAACATTAGAGACAGCAGAAATGAAAATATTACGAAGGATCACTGGGAACACCTTAAGAGACCAGAGAAGAAGTGAGGACATAAGGGACCAATGTAAGATACAAAAAATAGGAGACTAGGTGAAAAACCGTAGAGCAGAATGGGACCAACACATATCGAGGATGGAAGACACTAGACAAGTAAAGGTGGCCAGAGATAATGTTCCACGAGGAAGGCGTAGTCCAGGCAGACCAAAGAAAAGATGGAAGGATAATTTGGGATAAAACAAGCTGTAAGCTTATATACAAGTGGAAGACAGACAAGCTTGGCATCGCTGTTAATTAGGTTTTGTTCCCAAAACTCCAGCTTTTTGATAAATGCTTTTATATCAGAAATCATTTCTGCTAGTTCTTTGTCTCTCCCCTGAAGCTGTAAATTAAGTTCGTTTAATTTCTCGGTAATGTCCACGAGAAAACCAAAATCTCTAAGCCAGATTGAATTTTCTAGTTCCGGAGTCGGTTCATCGCGTTTTTTGAAAAATTGAACTATGCCAGATAGGACATCATTAAAACGTTTCAGCACCCGTCCTCTACTTAACCATCGGACTTCAGAGTGAAGGAGTAGGTCCCCGTATTGACAGTCAACTTCATCGGCCAAGGTTTTGAATAATCTGCTTTGTAACGCTTGAGCTCTAATCTTGTTCACAATTTTTACCACCAGTTTCATAACGTTGTTTAGTTTCAGGAAATTTCCACATAATGCTTCCTGATGGATAATGCAGTGGTAAGAGAGAAATTGCGGAAAAGTTTCATCTTTACGACATAACGCCACCAGACCCTTATCAAAACCCACCATAGCTGGAGCGCCATCGGTTGTCAAGCCTACCATTTTCGATATTGGAATTTTCTCGGAAGAAATAATATTTTTTAAATGAGAAAACAACTCCTGTCCAGTAGTGTGTCCTTTCAGTGGAATAAACTTCAAAAGATCTTCTTTAATCGTAAAATCACTAAAAACCATCCTGACGAACACGGCCATCTGGACAGTGTCAACGACATCTGTTGATTCATCCAGTTGAAGTGAAAAATAAACACAGTTATCTAAGTCAGTTCTTAACTGTAAAAAAATATCATTGCTCATTACTTCTACACGTCTCATCACTGTATTAGCAGAAAGTTGCATAGATTTTATAGCTCAAACTATCTCGTCTTTGTTTCTAAAGTTGGCAAATAACGAGTCAGCAGCTTCTAAAAACGCCTGTTTTATCATTTCCCCGTCTTCATAAGGTTTCTTTTTTTGTGCAATTATCTGGGACACACGGTACGATGCTTCAGTTGCAGCCTTATTTTTGTCGATTGTTCTTAAAAATAATAATTAACTGCTTTTTTAACTGTTTCAGTTTCTCCTTTCTGGCGGCAGAATGTAGTGGGAATGATTTTTCAAAATTAGAATGTACAGTTTTATGATGTTTCTCAATATTTCCTTTTTTAGCAACGGAGACCGAAGTATTACATAACAAACACACATTTTTATCTTTAACTTCTGTAAAAAAGTATTGTTCTTCCCATTCCGAATGAAAGTGGTATGTCTTTATCTTTTTACAACTGCTTGCCATAATATTATTTTTTGTTGTTCACTACTAACCCAACCGCTGGACGTTGGTTACGCGTTCAGTTTTAAACTAAGCGCAATGTCGCCGCGCCGTGCGTATTTATCCCGTTCAAAGCAATCCAGATCGTTCTCGAACACTAACGCACTGGTCCGGCTGGTCGGTTTTAGCCGATTCTAGCCGATTCTAGCTTGATGGAGTCAGCGGCAGATCGCTCGCCGCAACGTTGCCGCTGTTTATGTTTAATATTATGACAATTAGATTTTTTTGTGGAATTTTAGGAAGCTTCTCTGATTTTGTATTTTTTAAATTAAAATCGTTGTGAGAGCTACCAGAATTGCCCCCGCGAGCTACCGGTAGCTCGCGATCGACAGGTTGGCGACCACTGCCATAGAGCATGCTTGGGACGAACTAGAACGACGGATTCGAGCAGGAGAACCTCCTCAAAACTTAAATGATCTCAGAAATCGTCTTGTGCAGGAATGGGAGCAAATACCATAAGAACGATTTCAAAATCTCATCAACAGTACGGGTAACAGGTGTCGAAGTGTCTTACTTGCGAGGGGAGGTCATACTCGTTACTAGCTTTAATGCCAGAAAGAATTCTGGGACGTTTTCTTTATTTGTTGCGGTCTTTAATTTTGTACGTTTTCTGTTAATGCTAACTTAAGAACCTTGTTACTTTCTTTTGAATTAATTTTCCGTATTTAATAAATACTGTGTTAGTCCATAGATAATCACTAAAAGTTTCATTCAAATCTGTGCATCCTGTATAAAGTAATAGAAAATATAAAACTGATCCCTAATTCATTTTGAGCAGTATATTTCAGAACTACCTTATATAATTTCATTTCATTTAAATTGTGTTACTCGTTTAATGTTAGGATACAGCTATTAAAAATAATTTCATTGAAGTAAACATAAAAAAAGAAGTAAAGCTACACTTTTGTGTTTGAATTACTGAAATATTTTTTCAGTTTGGTAGCTTCACAGAATTGAGTCGTTTTTTTCTCGTTTATTACTGATATTAGTATGTAATGCTTTCTATACATTTAAAAATTGTGAAATATTTCACCAATTCTGAAACAAAAATGTCATTGTGAAATATGTATAGATCTGTATGAATATGTGTTATGCCAATTTGAATCTTCACACTGCCACACTGGCACCAAGCTAACGCGCAAGGCCGATCTTCAGTCAGGCAATTGACTTCAAGCAGAGAGCTTGCAACCGTTATCGTTCCGTAGATATAACTGTTTAGAAAAGCCTTTACGTGCCAATTTTGGCAAATTAGACCGTTGTCGGATATATCCAACATTGCAAAGCTCAGTCTGCCTATTTAAATTTTCAAATACCGTCTCGAGTGCCGCGGAATTTCAACATGGAGGGTCTACACGACACCGTTGAAGCACGAGCAGAACACAAAATACCTGGATAAAGGAAGCAGCCCACACAAACAAAGTCATGGTGAAAGTGTTGATGTAACCCTGTAAATAAACAAATCCATAAAAAGCGAGAAGATGAAGGTGATTGCTAAATTGTAACTTGCGTAGCTAAAACCGGATCAACTCCAATTTGCAGGTCGATTTCCGTTATAAACATCCGAGAGATTTGCGTGAAGGGTGGATTCCAGCTTCGTAATTTAGTAACTCAGCTAAAACGTACATAAATTTTAAGATTACATAGACAATTAGTGTAATAGTTAATTAAGTTGTAGGTTTCCCACCTTTTTTACGTATTTCTCGGTCTTTTGTATATGATTTCGAGCCCAAAAGCATTGATTTTTCGACGAAATCATGTGACAAGACCCGCTTCGCTTTTGTTTATGACCGTCATTTAGGTGAATATGACAAATTTATAGGGAATTACAGCCAGTTTAGAAACCAATTAAAAGCAATTTTGAGCGCTGCTAAATTCGAGTATAAAAATGAATTGTGTTGTGTACGCATACTTCATTTAAGAGTATAGCTCAAATTTTTGCTTTACTCCAAATATTGTTGTATTGATTTTAAGTTGCAAGTGTTTGCACTTTGAATTTCATTTTAAATACGCAATTGTATTTATCTAATAAGGAAACTCTTTTTATATATAAAAAGTGTTAATATCAAACTTTCTGCTAGTTCTAAATTATTTATTAATCGTTTTTATGAATTTCAAGACATGCTTTTTCAGCGTCGCCCTTATTTTTTCCAAAAATTAAATTATTTAGCTTCAAAAGCTCTGTTATCAATTGTGTTCTATTTGTAAATATAGCACTGTATATAAGTTATTGGAAGCTTCGATTATAAAACTTGAGTTATTAAATTGTAAATTGTATATAGTATTTACTGCTGAGAGATTTAGAATGCTAATGCAATTTAAAATAGAATTTTTGATTGGCTGCATATTATTTACACCTTGCTCATCTTAAATTTAAGTGTATAGTTTCTTTATAAGGGGTGTATTTCATCCAGGCGCCTGTATATATAGTCCCACGCTATATTAAAAATTACACCAACAGTATGGCAGTCAGGTATGAAATTATTAAGTTGAAAATTGTTTGAATACCAGTGTAAAAATTAGCTTAGCCAATCAGCGATTTAATTTAGCTCAAACATAAGCTAGCTTTAAATAGTATAAAACGGTTTCCCATCACAGAACCACTTTTGGAAATCCACTTATTGGATACGCAAAACTTAAACAATTAACATTAATAAAGTGAAGCCTGGGTTTATGTAACTTAAAACGGCAAAGTTTAAATTTTATGCAAATACAAAATCTGGGCGTATACAAACAAAATGAATGGACTGGACTATTTTCCACGTCCTGATTATAACTGAAATTAGTATCCAAAGTTAGATATAAAGATCCTACTACGATTAAATTGAATCAAAAGATACGACTAAAACATATACCGAATTGAATACGTGTACTAGTCTAATCACAGCCGAAAATACGTGCAATACATCACCACAAAGGTCAGCTTAGCGAATGACCCTCCTGCTGGTCCCATTCGGTTACGAAATCCTACTATCTTCTCCAGTGAAGCTACAGCAATTAATTCCCTGTTTCAAAATAATCTCAGACGCTTGATTTCACATGCCTCCACGTGGTATCAGCCAAATCGCCTTCCAGAACTCTGCAACAACTACATCATCCTACGCCTAATCCAAAAAGAGCTACAGCGACAAGCAATGTTAAACTACAATTTAGTAAGCGAATCAATCTCTTACCAGAGCTCTCGCTATTTCAAAACATAGGGAATTGCAACTAACAAGATCTACCTAACATGTCGTTTAAGCCTCGAACACTAACAAATCAAAAACAGCAAAATTTAGCAAAGCCTCTTCGAACAATGCCTTGTATGTGCTTCCATGCCGATCATGAAGTCAGACAACCTTTTTCAACATCGAGCAAAAACAACACCTCTGCCCTTCCAGAATCGTCTATTTAGCAACGAAACCGGATTTCCATGCTTAATAAAAAATTGCAACCTTTAGCTCTCAGTGTTAGACCAGACCTATAACCGGCAAGTGAATAAGTAGCTGAAATGAATAATTAAATATTTCTTTACATTATGTAACTCAATGCTGGAAAAATTCTCTTTGTTAGCGTGTAGATCGACGCCGATTACTCGTAATCAATCTTTGAACTGTTAGTATTAATTCTTTATTGGACAATACAACATATCCCTGAAAGGTTTTCCGTCATATCGCGTGTAAGACGACGCCAAATCGTCCGTGGACTCTCCACTTTGGTTTCATCGGTGTCCGGCAGTCAAGTACTGCTTCTATTTTTGAAACGCGCACCACTTCTCGGCCAATTTTTGGCTACTAGCGGGGATTTGCACAGTCATTGAATTACTATGCAAGCTACGAAAACCCTGTTTTATTGCATATGTTATTGACACCAAATTTTGAATATGTACTAAACTAGTTATCGATGCGGAAATTTTCGCATACCATGTATGTGTTTTATAAGTAAGTTTGTATTTGTAAAATAAGTTTTGGGGCGTATTACTTGAAAGTATAGTAATGCCTTAAGCACTATACACGAATTAAGAGGCTAACATGGGACCTCGGTAGGCGAGCGGCGATTGCCGTTGCAGCCGAGGTCACATTGAAAATCATGGAGCGCTCGAGCCGGAGCGTTGAGAGTTCAACTCCCGGCACGGGCTGTCTAGATTTTCAATTAATTAAGGCTAGGTTTAAGTGACGCCCGCGCCCCCTGAAGTAATGCGTAAGCGGTTCCGGGGGGCAACGGTAGTCGGTAGGGAAATAAAAAAAAAAAAGAGGCTAACATCTGCTGGGGATTTTGCTTATCAGGTGAAGTGACAACACCAGCAGATATAATTCATAGGAATTGATCGTTATCATTGTTTGTTGCGGTTTTGGCCTTCCGCTAGAGCCTGCTTATTTTTTTATGGATGTTATAGAGTTTTGCAAGTTGAGTGCTTTCTGTTTGTGAAGCAATATGCAGTTACACGTTTTCTCGCTGTAAAATGTGTTTTTCCAAGTGTTTGTCTAGATTCATTTATTTTTTATATTATGTCTGTCGTTGCACCTGCGTATTCAGTAATAAAACTACCCAGATTGCAAAATTCATCCACATCATGTATGTGAGCTTCATTTGGTTATTAGTACTAATCCGCGTGGACTTCCTTTTGCTTATATTTATTTCCAGTCCTACTAATTTGCACTTCTCTATATCTCTGGGAAGGTGTTAAGTCATTTTGCTGTTGTAGATGCTTAATTGCATTTCACGCCTTTAGGGCAATTTGTTGCTATGTTAAAACCATTTTCAACCTCATCTTCCGCACATTTGATTCAGGTCATTTTGGTATTTTAAATAGCCACCTAGGCTTTAGGGCAGCGTGCCCGTATGCTAAACCCTTTTAGTTACTTATTTGGCTCCATCGCCTAATTCCAGAATCATGATTTTGCACATATTTGGCCCCAAACGCAGTATTTCTCGTCGGTTGGAGCGCCCCTCTGATGGCGCTTTGGCAGCCGAGCGTCATCGCTGGCAAGAATTCCGAATCTTCTAGAAAACACGCCGTTGCGGCGTGCTACCATTGTCGCCGGCATTAATTTGTTTTATGGATCGCATCGCCATTGGCTGTCGAGAGTCACGTGGCAACGCCGTTCGGCTCACGCCACTTCAACGTCCTAACGCTTTTTGCTGGGCATTCAGCCGAGAGCCGTCGATCGAATAAGAGGTCGGATAGTGTGTGCGTTCGTGCGGCGCTCCCGCCCTTGGCGGGGGCGTCAGCCTTTTTCCCGTCGCGTGCTGCTTCAGCAAGTATGTGACAAACGGTTTCGCCTTAAGTGGCAGTTGATCGCAGCCCGTTGCAGAGAGCGTTCGTGTGGTGGTTGTGTGTGAGTTCCGAATTGTTTTCGGCGTAGCGTGGGTGCATCCTGAGCCCAGTTCCTGCTCCCGTAAGTAAGGGATCGTGCCCCTTCATCTCGACATTCGAGGATCTGTCTCGCAGAACGAAAGTGGCCCATTTTTCGTCGTCCAGTTGTACGCGTCCTGACGCGTCTCACGTCGCCAGTATGGCGGATGCCCACTCATCACTATAGCCGTCGAACATCGAATGTACCTGCCACCTAAGACTGCAGCCTGTCGCAACTCAACTGTACCAGGCTCCCTAACCGCCTATATATTAAGGTATGTGTCTTTGAACTGATTACCGCTGTGAACGCGAGTGTACCTGTCTCGCGGAGAGCATTAAGCCCCGCGTACGAGCTGTATTGGGACGCCGAGAGCGAGCCCGTCACGTCTCTTGTGCCTACAGGCACTGTCGTCATATTTGTGCGTTCATTTCAAATTACAGACTGTCTATTTTACAAGGGCTTGCATTACTGTTTGCTGCATAAGGCGTCGCGCCCGCATATTTGTACGTTCATTCCAAATTACAGACTGTCTATTTTACAAGGGCTTGCATTACTGTTTGCTGCATAAGGCGTCGCGCCCGCATATTTGTACGTTCATTCCAAATTACAGACTGTCTATGTTACAAGTGCTACTTTGTTCATTACTGTACGTTGCATAAGGCTTCGCGCCCACATGTTGCGCATTCATTCCGGACTTTAGATTGTATCTTTGCACGAGCTTGCGCCTAGTGCTACCTTGTTTATTCTGAACATCTGTCGCTAGGTTTAGAGCGCGCGCCAGCTGGTGTTTTCTTAGATATAATCTATTTATAGATATAGGGCGACGCACTCCGCTGCCCCATTGTAACCCGTGATTCAATATATGATTTGTTAGTTAAGGGAACTATTGTTTTGTTTCGACTTGTGCATGTTCTGTTTCAGATGAGCGCCCCCTTCAGTGTAATGATTATTGTGCGACGGGACGAGGGAGCTTTGAGCGTACAGGTGGGTGAGACAGCTGCGTAGTCGCGGTCGGATTGGCACCTAATTACAATCTTTGCATAAGGCAATCTCGAAATTGTTATTTGACCTTGCAACTCTTGAGTAATCCTATCGACGGAGTATTTTGCGTGCTTCGCTCCCGTCTAACCGTCCAGGCCCGGTTAGTCGGGTTAAGACAGACTTGGTGGCGCCCTCATGATTTTGACATACCCTATATATATATATGCCGCAACACGCTTGCTCAGAACGTATCGTGTGACTCACGCCCGACTCCCTGAGCGTTCCAGCCGTGGCCTTTAGCCTATTTTTAGCCGATCTCAGGGCAAGTGTGCCAGTTTTTCAGGACTGATTCCGTGGTGCGATGCTCACCTTGGGTGGGTGTCGTAAAGTTCTTTTAATACCGTAACAAAGGTGTGTGACAATAGACAGATATCGTCTGCATAATCAAGATCATATGAGTAATTTTAGAAGCCCAATCTTAATTATATTCGTTTGAAAGTTCACGTTTTGATATTATAATAGTGATAATGGACTTCTTCATGTTACTTCCGCATTTATAAGTATTTCGTGACATTTACCTCGGTCGTCTTTCAGGGTATTGTTATAAGATTTAAAATTCTCTAGACTGCCGCATACTTACGGAATCAAAAGTTCTCAGAAAGTCAACAAGTACTAAATAAAGTGTAGTTTAGGTTCTAGTACTACCTCTATCCTACTTCATAAACCTTGAGCAAGGATCTTGTTAAGCTATTTAAAAATGTGATGACACGCCAGTTGTTGCATCTTGTCTTATAATACCTCCTTCTTTTGACAGTGTTATTATAATGCACTAATTTCATTCTTCTAGCACTGTTTCTGTGTGCCATACTTTTTCTAAGATAGGTTCTAGTTGGGAGGATAGTCAGCTTTTAGTAATCCTGCGCATAAGCCATTAGAGGCCTATCTTTCTTTTCTGAGTTCGTTAGTTGTAGGTGTACTTATGCTTATTTGCGGTTTCTTTTTTCTGTTTCCTTCTATATGACATGCGACTGGCGATCAGAAGAGGTATAAAAAGGTAAAACTAACTGTAGACTTTCTATAAAAGTAATTCTTTTATTATCAAATATTTGTCTAATGAAGTAAACAAGATTGAAGTGAACGGGTACCTAGATAAAATGATGCCGATATGAAATTTACAGGTCACAGAAAGTAGATTGGGTGTCAAGGTAGGTCATGAAAGGCGCTGTGATCATATTTGATAAATTGGCAATATGTGGAAAGTTGTCAAAAACATACAAACTTAGGTTATATTGTAACATCCGCCCCTCTTTCAGGGGTTGTACTATTTATCTACCACGGGTTAGCTCATATTTCGGAGATAGGGTTCGATCGCTAGCTCAGATATACCATAAATAAGCAAAACACACTAACGGAGTATCCTGTATAACATTTATTTTATATATCTATCATACATAAGCAAATTGTTGTGTACTGAGTTAAACGAGATGTAAATTGCTCAAATTAACGATAGTATAAAATCGCGGCTTCCTGGTTCAAGCGGCTGCGGATTCCACGGACAGTAGCGGCTTCCTGGATCTCGCGGGCGGGGCCTCGTGCACGATTCGTTTGGTGACGTCTTGATCGGCCTGCCCGCAACTTCGTAGCTCTTCGGGACGAGCTGCGCGCTGAATGCAACGCCGGGCAGCCTGTCAAATTTCGCCGATTTGCGGTTTTTGATTTCTGTAAACAAATAACAATTAAAACTGCTAATGCGGGTTTTCACCCTAAACGTGTAACTACAGTTCGGTGGTGAAATACTTCGAGGAATTCGCCGCACGACGGGGCTTCGCTTGAAGAACGAAACTCCGTGTCGGCGTGAGTTTTTGAGGTTAACTAACTCAAAACCTCCAGGTGAATTCCATGGCGAAGCTATAAGTGCAGCCCACAGAGTTCTCAAGCAAAACGGCCGCTACAATTCTCACGGATTAATTCAGGTAAATTCTACTTAGGTAGCTTGCAACTTTTAATTCTGCTTGATTAGCACGGCGGTGAATTTAAAATGCAAGTTAATTATTACTGAATTACAAGCGGTTTTCGGTGTGAAATTTTTACAAGGAAAATATTGCTGAGTGTCAGGCGTTTCTCTGGGAAACCACTAACTTGAACTCGGCTTCGGAAGGTTCGGGAAAATATTGCTGAGTGTCAGGCGTTTCTTTGAAACCACTAACTTAAACTCGGCTTATCAGGAGCTTTCGGGAAAATATTGCTGAGTGTCAGGCGTTTCTGTGAAACCACTAACTTAAACTCGGCTGATCAGGAGCTTTCGGGAAAATATTGCTGAGTGTCAGGCGTTTCTCTGGGAAACCACTAACTTAAACTCAGCTTCGGAACGGATCCCCAGGTACTGGTAGAGTTGACGGAGGGACTCTCTGGATGGGGCAGGATGAAGGATTTGGGAACTAGGTGTTTGCTGGAGGAGTATCAGGTATCTCTTGGAAATCGCTCGGGAATCTCTCTCGAAATACACTCTGCAACTAGTTTTATAGGTCTTGAAATGCTGTTAGGTGGGGAGAAACGGCGCGCGTCATACCTTTGTTTGCGCGGAACTTCGGGCGGCGCTATCTTATCTTGCTGGGACACGCCGGGTTCTTGATAACGCTAAAGGTCGGCGACGTTTAAATCAGCAAATATTATTTAATATTGAATTAATCGGATTCAAACGGGAGCTAGCGTTACATATGCCGGTCCCTTCGGAGAAAACGGGAATTCGGTGGGCACCTCCTTCAAGGGGGTTCTCAAAGCAATGCAGGGATAACACAGAAAACATTCAAACTGGGAAACGCGAGGGTGCTAGATTTTAACAATCGTTTTTTTCGGGATAATCGGGAACTATATACGGGAGGAGTAAAATTTTAATCTTCGGAAACTATATACAGGGTGAGTAAAATTTAAATCTTCAGAAACTATATACAAGATGAGTACAATTTTAACTGGTGTTTCTTTCGAAACTATATACAGGATGAGTACAATTTGTACTCTAAATTCTGGCCTAGTCGAATACAGAGGTTGCGGTTTCAACCTATATTCTGTCGGCGGAGGAACATACATATGCGATGCACATGCACCCTTCAGGACACGGCGGCGTCGCGGTTTCGACCTACAGGTCCTACAGGATATCATTCACATTCATTCGGCATACATTCTGGGATTATGTATTCCTGGCAATGGCCTGGATGCCATTTCATAGGGTGCATTCTATTGCACAAAAATGTGCACTCGACGGAGTGAACGCGCGCTTCTTACAGGCACTGGGGCGAAATGCTGCGTTCAAGGAGTGCACACGAACTTATGTTGCAGGTGGTTGCAAAACTGCGGTTTCAGTTTGCAATTCGGCCAACGTTCAAACTTTCAACATTTAAATACTGGAGCCGGTACAGTCGCGGTTTCGACCTACAATTATTCCGGGATTCTCTCAGCGTGTGTAACATCTAGGTTTCAGGATAACTTATACTCAGACATTCTCACACAATTACTCGGGAAATTGTAGAGGCTGCGGAGACCAGCATACAATTTCAAAAAAAAACGGTGCGCAGGATCGCTCTGGGACGCATTCTAAAATACGCTCTCTGGACGGTATTCTGGTACGGAAAACACATTCTCTCCTTCAAGCTTCGACTAATCGTCTACTATCTCCTGCCAAAATCCGGGTTCACGGGGACAAAGAGCACGCTTCAAAAGAAGAATAACATTCGGGATAGCACTAGCAAACATTCTGGCATTCTACCATTCTCACTAATTAGGGCGGCATTCAAACTCGCATCCGGCAATCATGTATATTCACATTCATTAATTTACAGGCGCACCAGGTGCTTACACCTGCAGATATTCCGGCGGACGAGACATCAGGATTGTCTTTCAGGCGGACTGCGGACTACGGATTCTACGGACGAGACATCGGGATTGTCTCGGACGGACTGCGGACTACGGATTTCTTCTGAAATTCTTCTGGCATTGCAGAAGACGGTACTACGCGGGCGGTCCGCAGTATTGTCGGCAATTTAGCTAAGGCACCTCGGGGACGCAAAATCCCGTACCAGCAGTGAAGCTGCTGGCCCTTGAGGGTTGGAGAAGGATTTTCTGGACTGGACGGGATCTCGGAAAGATCTTATCTGGAACGGACAGGACCTGGACGGGGATCTGGGAATTCTAGACTGGAACATCTCGGTTTCTGGGCTCTGGTAGATTCCCCTGGACGGCTAGGCTGTAACAGGTTTTGTACATTATTCAAATTACAACAAAATTTACTGGTTCGGTATTTTCAAGGTTTCCTCGGGACTCGGGCGCCATCTGGAGCTGCAGGTGTGTGTTTGCCAATCTATGTACATATATCTGAGTTCACGTTCCTGCTCGTACGCGCCATGTAACATCCGCCCCTCTTTCAGGGGTTGTACTATTTATCTACCACGGGTTAGCTCATATTTCGGAGATAGGGTTCGATCGCTAGCTCAGATATACCATAAATAAGCAAACCACACTAACGGAGTATCCTGTATAACATTTATTTTATATATCTATCATACATAAGCAAATTGTTGTGTACTGAGTTAAACGAGATGTAAATTGCTCAAATTAACGATAGTATAAAATCGCGGCTTCCTGGTTCAAGCGGCTGCGGATTCCACGGACAGTAGCGGCTTCCTGGATCTCGCGGGCGGGGCCTCGTGCACGATTCGTTTGGTGACGTCTTGATCGGCCTGCCCGCAACTTCGTAGCTCTTCGGGACGAGCTGCGCGCTGAATGCAACGCCGGGCAGCCTGTCAAATTTCGCCGATTTGCGGTTTCTGATTTCTGTAAACAAATAACAATTAAAACTGCTAATGCGGGTTTTCACCCTAAACGTGTAACTACAGTTCGGTGGTGAAATACTTCGAGGAATTCGCCGCACGACGGGGCTTCGCTTGAAGAACGAAACTCCGTGTCGGCGTGAGTTTTTGAGGTTAACTAACTCAAAACCTCCAGGTGAATTCCATGGCGAAGCTATAAGTGCAGCCCACAGAGTTCTCAAGCAAAACGGCCGCTACAATTCTCACGGATTAATTCAGGTAAATTCTACTTAGGTAGCTTGCAACTTTTAATTCTGCTTGATTAGCACGGCGGTGAATTTAAAATGCAAGTTAATTATTACTGAATTACAAGCGGTTTTCGGTGTGAAATTTTTACAAGGAACATATTGCTGAGTGTCAGGCGTTTCTCTGGGAAACCACTAACTTGAACTCGGCTTCGGAAGGTTCGGGAAAATATTGCTGAGTGTCAGGCGTTTCTTTGAAACCACTAACTTAAACTCGGCTTATCAGGAGCTTTCGGGAAAATATTGCTGAGTGTCAGGCGTTTCTGTGAAACCACTAACTTAAACTCGGCTGATCAGGAGCTTTCGGGAAAATATTGCTGAGTGTCAGGCGTTTCTCTGGGAAACCACTAACTTAAACTCAGCTTCGGAACGGATCCCCAGGTACTGGTAGAGTTGACGGAGGGACTCTCTGGATGGGGCAGGATGAAGGATTTGGGAACTAGGTGTTTGCTGGAGGAGTATCAGGTATCTCTTGGAAATCGCTCGGGAATCTCTCTCGAAATACACTCTGCAACTAGTTTTATAGGTCTTGAAATGCTGTTAGGTGGGGAGAAACGGCGCGCGTCATACCTTTGTTTGCGCGGAACTTCGGGCGGCGCTATCTTATCTTGCTGGGACACGCCGGGTTCTTGATAACGCTAAAGGTCGGCGACGTTTAAATCAGCAAATATTATTTAATATTGAATTAATCGGATTCAAACGGGAGCTAGCGTTACAATATTTTAAATGACAAGTAAACAGTAAGGGTGGGTAGAGGGATTTCGTTTGCTCAGTGACTAACGTCATATGACAGATTCTTTGTGTTTTAAAGTGTGGAAATTCTTGTTGCTGGGATAGAAGGTTTAGCAGAGCCTGGTTGTTCAACGTACATCATGTTAGCAATTCTCTACGCCAGCCATAACAATAAAGCGACTGGTGCCTGATGACTCATTTGCAAGAATTCGGTTTTGTAAATAATCTTATATTTCATAGTAGTAATGTAATCCAGGAGACGAAGGTCAAATGTTAGCTGAAGGGAGTGGGGACATTAAGTTTCATTAAGTTTCGAGATTTTGTAGAGTTCAGAGCTTAAATAAATATATATGATTTTGCTGAATTTTAATTCTTATTTTAATTGAGAAAAGCGGCTCACAGAGCAGCGGTGGGATAGTGAACTTTTGTCACCGAAGTGGTGACTGATTGTTTGTTGGTGTCATAAAATTTAAACAAAATGCAAGCAGACGATCGGGACAGTCGTGCAAAGCGCCGACGACTTGATGAAGGCTTGCGACGTGACAGAGATGTGTCTCCGTGGACACCACCCCGTCGTACATCCGGAAGCGCGAACACCAGCACTTCCGATGAGCGTATAGGACACCTGGAACACCTAGTGGACGAACTAAAAATGCGTAACAGTTTATTGGAACAACGTAGTTTCCAGTTCGCGTTCGGTTCGGACAAATTTAATTGTGTACCGCGTTTTGAACCCGGAATTCCGAATTTGACGGCTGTGCAGTGGATATACAAAATCGAACAAATGGCAGCGACAAACGGGTGGAATGATGTGACGAAAATCAGTTATATGCAGAGCCGTTTAGATGGACTTGCAAAGAGGTGGTACGATAGTCTTTCTAAATACGATTATGGCTGGGAGGAATGGAAACGAAAAATACTTCAAGCATTCCCAGATCATCGTGATTTCGCGATCTCTCTAAGAACCATGTTGATCAGAAAGAAGGATGAAGCCGAATCCTTTACTGAAAGACAGCACACGCGTGATATTATAAATGATCTGCTTAAAAATGATATTATCCAAGAATCCAACTCAGCATACGCTAGCCCAATTTTATTAGTCAAAAAGAAAGGCGGTGATACGCGACTATGTGTAGATTTTCGCAAACTAAATGCGAAAACAATAAAAGACAAACATCCTCTACCTCATGTTGAGGAACATCTTGATAGACTGAAGGGTTGCGAATACTTTACAAGTCTCGATCTCGCAGCTGGGTATCATCAAATATCTATGGCAAAAAAATCAATTCCAAAAACCGGATTCGTCACTCCGGATGGACATTATGAATATGTACGTATGCCCTTTGGGCTTGTTAACGCGGCAGCGGTCTTTCAGAGAACAATTAATAAAGTGTTAGGACCCTTACGGTTTAATGTGGCCATGGCCTGCATGGATGACGTTTTGTTACCATCAAAAGATATAGAGGAAGGTTTAACTTCTCTAAAACAAGTCTTAAACGTATTTAGAGAATCAAACCTCACAATTAAGTTGTCAAAGTGTTTATTTTTCCAACTAAAACTAGAGTACTTAGGTCACGAGATTAGTGCACAAGGCATAAAACCAGGGACGCAAAAGACCATTGCAATAGAACAATTTTCTAAACCCAAAACTGTGCATGAAATACCACAGTTTATTGGGCTTGCCAGTGATTTTCGTAAGTACACAGCGAATTTTGCGGTAATTGCTTCACCTTTGACGCACCTAACAAGAAAAGATGTTCCGTTCGTGTGGCACGAAGAACAGGAGTCGGCTTTCAACCTCCTCAAAAATAAATTAACAAGTCGACCAGTATTAGCGATCTATGATGCAGAAGCGCATACAGAAGTACATACAGACGCGTCACAAAAAGGTTTAGGTGGTATTTTACTCCAGAAACAAAAAGACAGCTCATTAAAACCGATTAAATTCTTTAGTAGAAAAACTAGCAAAGAGGAACAACGGTATCACTCCTATGAGTTAGAGACTCTTGCCGTTGTTAGTTCTTTGCTGCATTTTCGGGTATACTTGATTGGTCTTCAATTTACAGTTGTGACTGATTGCAATGCTTTGCGTACTGCACTAACAAAGCGCGACCTGATCCCAAGGATAGGTCGATGGTGGTTACAACTCTCGGAGTTCGACTTCTCGGTTGAATATAGACCCGGTGCGTCCATGTCACATGTGGATGCTCTAAGCAGAAACCCAGTGTTGACGGATTTTCAGGACTTAGATCGTATCCCAGTTCTTACGATGAATGTTGTCACGGACGATTGGATATTATCGGCTCAGCTGAATGATGAAAGATGTAAATACATACTCGAAGTGTTAAATCGGTCACCGGTTGACGCCGAGGAACGCGACCTTCATAAACAATATAAAATACGACAGCACCGACTTTATCGTCAGACTGAAAACGGGTCACGATGGGTCGTTCCTAAATTAGCACGTCGACAAATTTTGCGGTATTATCACGATGATATGGGTCACTTTGCTCTTGATAAAACTTTAGAAATAATTAGTAAAACTTATTGGTTTCCGGGGATACGACGTTACGTTGCAAAATATATCACAAATTGTTTAAATTGTTTGTATAATAAAAAGCCGACAGGAAAAAAACCAGGGTTATTAAACCCGATACCAAAAAAATTAACACCGTTCGACACCATACATTTGGATCATTTAGAACCGTTCGTGAGGAGTAATAAAAAAAATAGTTACTTATTGGTGATTACTGAAGCCTTTACAAAATTTATTTTACTTAAAGCAGTACAGAGTACCAAAGTGGGCCCTGTACTTAATTTTCTAATGACAGTGATAGATATATTTGGTGTACCTATGCGTATCATATCAGGTAGAGGATCTTGTTTCACCTGCAAAAAGTTTACAGACTTTTGTAAAGATTTAGGCCGCGAAATAAAGGTGATGCATTTTTAAGAAATGAATTAGAGGTAGATGTTACCTGCAAGACGGGAACGTCAGACACTATCCAAGAAATTCGTAACGATGCGAATGTGAGAATTTTAACGGAGCAAACAAAGGCTAAGAAACGTTTCGATGCGAAACGGCGAGAAGCTCCCAAGTACAATGTGGGTCAACAAGTTGTGATCCTAAAGAATGTTGGACCTAATGATGGAAAGAGCAAAAAGTTGCTTCCAAAGTACGACGGTCCCTTCATAATCAAAGAGGTGTTGCAACACGATCGATATGGTATTGAGGATATCCCAGGTACGACGCGTGCCAATAAGTTTTACAAGGGTGTGTGTTCAGTGGATAAGATGAAACCATACCCTGATGTCACTTTTGATGATGAAAGTGATAACGAAGGTAGTGTATCACGTGATGGCTAAAGGTTTAGCGTAGATACCCGCGAGGACGCTGGGTGTCGTAGCATGGCCGAAACTGTTAGCAATTCTCTACGCCAGCCATAACAATAAAGCGACTGGTGCCTGATGACTAATTTGCAAGAATTCGGTTTTATAAATAATCTTATATTTCATTGTAGTAATGTAATCCAGGAGACGAAGGTCAAATGTTAGCTGAAGGGAGTGGAGACATTAAGTTTCATTAAGTTTCGAGATTTTGTAGAGTTCAGAGCTTAAATAAATATATATGATTTTGCTGAATTTTAATTCTTATTTTAATTGAGAAAAGCGGCTCACAATCATTATTTCCGCAATCCTATTAACATTCAAGAACTGATAATATACCATACCGCAATGTTGCGTACGCCTCTGATTTATTGTGTCATTTAGCTTAAATAAGGTTAACAATTTAATGTCAATATGATAGATGTAAAAATGTTACCAATACGAAACTTGAAAATTACTAGATTCTAACATTAGTTCCGATTTTCACCGCGTCCCAATCTACTTTCTGTAACCTGTATATAAAAACTAATAAATTGGTGGTAATAGGATAAGACAAGAGAGTGAAACGTAGAACCAAACTTAAAAAATATAAATTTAAAATTTTCGATTAATTCAGGTTGTTGTGCATAAATAACATGTGAGCAAACAAAAATGAAATCAAGCTTGGCTTTGAATATTGAAACATACATCGATTATTAATTAACATTATATTGATGTTCTAGAATTAACTACACACACATAACCTAATCATTGCATAATTGCCATCGACTGTCATGTCAAAATTTGATTTGAAAATTATTATAAAAACAAACACTATTCTTGATTGTGGGGAATAAATAGAAATCACACGGTGCCGGGTCGGGGCTATAAGGTGGGTAACCCAGTAGTTCCTGATTTACAGAGGCCAAAAATGTCATTGTTTGAGCAGCGGCGTGGGATGATGCATTGTTATGGTGTAGGATTAGGCGACTTCGAAAACGGTGTGTACGTACTTTTTATACGACTGCTGGTAAACAAATGGTGGAATACCACCCAGCGTTTACTGTGCGACGATCTTCCAAAAAAATTGTTACAAGATGGCCTGATCGGCTAAATAACGAAGCAACCATCTTCTTACTTGCACTGTGAGATCGCATACATTTTGTTGGCTTTGCTTCACCTTGCAAGATCTACTGTACCGATTGTCGCTTCGTTTCCGGTTCACAACAATAAATTCATGTTTCATCACCACCGGTGACGATGTCATACATGTGAGCATTGCTGTGGATTTTATCGAGGGCAATGGAAATCAACCCTGACGACCTTTCCGGGGTCCGACTGCAAGGCCGAGACGAATTCCAAATTCCTTGCTGCTAATTGGGCGGGGCAGCGTTCACACCCCGACTGTTTGTTTAGTGGTGTAAAACCTCATAAATACGAGAAGTTATTAGTATCCAGATTTCTGTTCAAATATTCATTCTGGGGTTTGACTTGTAGCTGAAAACTCGTGAAAATAAAGAGCAGTGGTTGAACAGGGCGTGTTGTGTTTAATTTACCCTTTTAATCCGAGATAAATCTCATATCAGAAGCGGGATCGCCTACGTGTGATAAATAGTTGGAGTTGTGTGTAAAAATGGAACAGTTAACGCAAATTTTGGCCGAAACTTTGAAGGAAATCAAGAAGAATTCGCATCTGCACGAGCTTCCAGTGGGTTGGTCGAAGAAGCGCGAGATTGGCTTTCTGCGTGGGAGCTGGAGATCAAAAATTGGACGCAGTTCAAAGCGGATTTTGAGAATTTGTATCCACCGAAAAGGAATTTAAGCGAAAAATTGCGCAACGCCAGCTTGTATTCGAGTGATGCAGCCACGACTTACTGTGAGTATGCCAGACGAAAGGTCACTCTTTTAAAAAACTTTGAATTTTCATTTATCTGATGACCAAATATTGGAAATTGTAATTGGCGACATAAAAGATGTTCATGTAAAAACTGCAGACTTTATAGGCAACGTTCATTCAATCCTTGATTTGTTGCGTTTGCTTGACAATTACAAGCTATTTAAAGGCGAAAATCTGTCAAACAAGCGATCATATCCGTTCTCTGAAACAAAAGATTCCAAGTCAATGAAGCTCTGTTATAACTGTAACAAATCCGGTCATTTAAGTCGCCATTGTCGCGAATCATTAAATTTAAAAGCCTCGACAAGCGACTCTTTAAAAAATAACTCTTCATCCTGTTGTTTGTGATTTTTGTGGTAAATTTGGGCACAATAGTGACAAATGTTTTGCAAAGGATAGGCGTGATAAAAATTTGACTGGCTCTAACCGCAAACTTAATATTTGACTAGGCGTGAATTATTTTTGTGTCACTTTGAACAAAGATTTTTCTATTTTCCAAATTCAAAATTTAAATGTTAATTGTTTCATTGAGACAGGTGCCGAATGCAGTCTTATTTCAGAAAAAAATATTCAAGAAGTTGCACTGCCATTTGGAACCAAGTTACGTTATATTAAAAAGCATTGGTGTTAACTTGATTCCGACCCATCCAAAACTTCCTTACTAATAGAAAAAAAATGGTACCGCCTTTGAGGTTGTGTTTTATGTTGTGGATGACTCCGCAATGTCACCAGATGTTATTCTAGGGCGTGATTTGTTAATTTATAAAGGTGTGAAGATTTGTACCGATTCGCAGGGAACTCGACTTTGCTTTGAGGATGATTTTGGATCAGCTGTTAAGAATATTAATCGAATTTCAATTTCACTTGAATTAATTAATACCCCATTAAAAGACAAAGATATGGTTTTTACTAAAATTATTGAGCGACTTCGGTGACATTTTCACAACCGGCAATTCTGTCAAAGCCATAAAAACCGCTAAGCTGTCTATTCGGCTCAAGGAAAACAAAATTATCAGATACAACCCTTATCGAATGGCTACGTGTGAGAAAGAAAAAGTCAAAACTAGCGTAGAGGACCTCTTAAAAAATGGAATAATTCGTGAGAGCAATTCGCCATACGCCAGTCCGGTCCGTGTTGATTTTAGAGCACTTAATCGAATAACAATTAAAGACAGTTTTCCCCTGCCCCGGATTGATGATCAGATCGATCGGTTAAAAGAATTAAGAGATAAAGATGTTTTTGAGTATTTCGACGATTTATTAGTTCCTTGCGACACCATTTCAGAAGGGTTGGGAAAATTAGAATGTGTTTTGCGTGCGTTAGCCGAAGCAGGTTTTTTACTAAATATCAAAAAATGCCGATTCTTTGGTAATGAATAATGTGTTACAAATTTATGTTAATATTTTCGGAACTACTAAACGACTTATTTCTGATCGAGGCACAAATTTTACTGATAAAACTGTGAAAGAATGGTTGACAAAATTAGGGATCAAGCAACATCTTATAGCAAAAAGTGCACCCCGTGGCAACGGACAGGTGGAAAGATATGTTTCAGCAGTATTAAATTTATGAAGGACAGAAATTCAAAATAAGTCAGAATGGTCGACCAGTGTTTCTAAATTGCAAGTAGCTTTAAATACCAGATTTTCACCTATTTACTTACTAACCGGTCAAAACTGTAGTTTACCTGAAGTAGGATCCTTGACAGAATTTATGTTGCCAAAAGAAACTAATACTAATTTGGAAAATGACCGAGCTCTGGCATACGAGCGTACAAAAAAACAAGCAGATTATTCTAAGCGACGATTTGATAAGACTAGAAGAACCAACAAAACAATAAATGTGGGTGACTTTATTTTCCATCCCTCCGGAAATTCGCATTTATCCAAGCTCGAGCGAAAATATGAAGGCCCGTTTGAAGTGCTGCAGCTTCTACCTAACGATCGGTTGGAAATTCAGAACTTGGCTACTACCCGGAAGAGAATAGTTGGGGAAGATATGGTCCGAACTTGGCCAGGAGAATTTTCCGACTAAGTATTCAGTAACGGTGAGTAGAAAGGGCTGTGTGAGCATTTTGTGAAAATTCTGAGAATTGTTAAAATTGTGTGACCATTTTGTGAAAATTCTGAGCATTGTTAAAATTGTGTGAGCATTTTGTGAAAATTCTGAGAATTGTTAAAATTGTGTGACCATTTTGTGAAAATTCTGAGCATTGTTAAAATTGTGTGAGCATTTTGTGAAAATTCTGAGCATTGTTAAAATTTTGTGAGCATTTTGTGAAAATTCTGAGCATTGTTAAAATTGTGTGAGCATTTTGTGGAAATTCTGAGCATTGTTAAAATTGTGTTCTGAGCATTGTTAAAATTCTTGCTGTATAACTTGTGAGCATTTTTGCTTGCTGGGAGACTGATTGAAAATTCTTGCTGTGAAACTTGTGATCATTTTTGCTTGCTGTGAAACTGATGAGAGGCCAATTCGTTGAAAGCGGAACGCTTTACGGTGGTATTCTTTGTGAATGGAAATAGTAGTATTGCTTTTTGCAATGTTTTAAAGAATAACGCTTTGCAAGGTTGCTGTTGATTATACGAGGGCTGCTGAAAGCACAACGCTTTACAGGACAAACTGTTGAAAGCATGACGCTTTACAGGATAAAAGAAAAAACGAGCTTACTGTTGAAAGCGTAACGCTTTACAGGACAAACTGTTGAAAGCGTAACGCTTTACAGAGCAAACTGTTGAAAGCGTAACGCTTTACAGGACAAACTGTTGAAAGCATAACGCTTTACAGGACAAAAGAAAAAACGAGCTTACTGTTGAAAGCGTAACGCTTTACAGGACAAACTGTTGAAAGCATAACGCTTTACAGGACAAACTGTTGAAAGCATAACGCTTTACAGGACAGACTGTTGAAAGCATAACGCTTTACAGGACAAACTGTTGAAAGCATAACGCTTTACAGGACAAACTGTTGAAAGCATAACGCTTTACAGGACAAACTGTTGAAAGCATAACGCTTTACAGGACAAACTGTTGAAAGCATAACGCTTTACAGGACAAACTGTTGAAAGCATAACGCTTTACAGGAGAGACTGTTGAAAGCATAACGCTTTACAGGACAAACTGTTGAAAGCATAACGCTTTACAGGACAAACTGTTGAAAGCATAACGCTTTACAGGACAAACTGTTGAAAGCATAACGCTTTACAGGACAAAAGAGAAAACGAGCTTACTGTTGGAAGCATAACGCTTTACAGGACAAACTGTTGAAAGCATAACGCTTTACAGGACAAACTGTTGAAAGCACAACGCTTTACAGGACAAAAGAGAAAAGATCTTACTGTTGAAAGCAAAGCACCTTGCAGGACGAAAAGCTGGGTATTGGATGTGAATATTGAATAGAAAATTGCTTTATTGATATGTTATTGATGTTGTGATGCTATGGAATGTATGCGAAGCTGATTGCTGTTGTCTTTAGGAGTAAAACTCGATGCTGCAGAGTTGTTTCTCCATTACAGGTAGTTTGGTAGTTAAATACGAGGAGGACGACATCCTGGGTGATGGTTAATTCGAGGACGAATTCAGGCATCAGGTTGGCCGTGTGAGCATTGCTGTGGATTTTATCGAGGGCAATGGAAATCAACCCTGACGACCTTTCCGGGGTCCGACTGCAAGGCCGAGACGAATTCCAAATTCCTTGCTGCTAATTGGGCGGGGCAGCGTTCACACCCCGACTGTTTGTTTAGTGGTGTAAAACCTCATAAATACGAGAAGTTATTAGTATCCAGATTTCTGTTCAAATATTCATTCTGGGGTTTGACTTGTAGCTGAAAACTCGTGAAAATAAAGAGCAGTGGTTGAACAGGGCGTGTTGTGTTTAATTTACCCTTTTAATCCGAGATAAATCTCATATACACATGTTTTGACTGACCACTTGCAAACCTCTTCGGCATTTTCTTGCACCAATCCAGACGTGCTAGTTTTTGAGCTTCTTCCAAATTATGTGGCATCCAACGCGTGCATAGCTTTCTGGCACCCAAATGTTGGTGAAGAATTGTGTTGATTGCAGTCCCCGAGATGCTTAAGGATTCCACAATTTCAGCATAGGTGATTCGCCGATCTTGCTCCCTCGAGGCGCGTAGAGCGTCAACGTTTTCATCAGTAACCGCAGATTGTGGGCGACCTTCATGGACTTCGTCATTAAGAAAATTTCGGTTACGGCGGAATTCCGATAACCACTCGTAGACGGTGCAGTCTGATGGTGCTTCATCCGCAAAAGCATTGCGAAGTCGTTCGATGCACATTTTTGAAGTGAGAGACGATTTAAAATCGTAAAATATCATCGCACGATAATCTCTTCGACTTAGTTCCAGTTTTCATACAACTCACAACAGTTAAAAGCTTATCACATAAGAACCGTAAACAATTTTGTCAATCTGTCAACTTGTTGTTGTTTCATGGCACTCTTATAAAACATTGGGAAATCAATTTCTAAGCCTACTTTGCGGAAATTTATGTAGTGATCCTCGTATCAACCAATAATGTACACAAAATATTGTTTCATAAAGCCAATATTCTTGTTTGTTGTTCTTTTTAGTACTCTAATAATCCGAGGCTTCGAATTACTGAAAAAATAAGGTGAATTCATCAATATCATCTTTCCTTCATTCTTCAGTTACCACCAATACGCCATTTATTTTCCTCAATCGAACAATCTCCGTTCTGATTACTAGGGGAGTTTCATCTATATTCTTATCTAACAGACGTGCTTGCTTATAATTAATTATTTGTGCAGTACATAACAGTATTCAGTTTTTAAAAACTTAAGGGGGTTATATGAATATCCACGTATCATAAGAATTGTTTACATTATACACCTCCAAAAAATAAAAACACATAAATGGACAATTTTAAAACGGCAGTTCCAGAGACTGTCGCTGTTTCTAATTTTGCTCTCGGAATCCCTGATGGGGCGTATAGTTTAAAAGATTATTTTGGTCGACTAAATTAAAGTACTGACCTTAGTATCTAACCACCCCCGAGAGCACAGTGAGCGGGAAAATTTTATGCATTTGTCCCCAGTATACAAACTATTAACATGTGTCATAGTTGCATCACTGAGTAAATACCGAAATATATAAGAGAAAAAGGGTGCGTAAGCAGTAATTTCCCAAGGTCTTCTCCCCTAGTATGGTGCCAATATAAAAGAACCCTTGGGATGACGAGAAGTTGTTTACGCGTAAGGGCGGTTGATTAGTTGCATGTAACAATGGGAGCAGAGACCTCTTATTAATCTTGGCGAAAACAGCATTGTTCGGAATAATTAGAATTGATGTAACTTATTAAAATTCTTGCAGAAGCGCGCTGTGCGCGAATTCAGAGGAATAATTTCTGTTATTAAAATATAACAGTCTGTTTAAAGTCAGATTTTGATAGATAATAAATGATTGCTTAGACGTCTTAAAGATTAATGTTTCTGTTGGTCGTAATTTCAGTTTCTTTCAGATTAGCTGAACTTTTTCAGTGTGCCGTTGCGTATTCTGACAGAAGAATCCAGAATCTGTTAAAAGGTAATTGATTGTCGGAAAATTCCTTAAAATTACATGCAAATGGGAAATTAGTTGTTTTGATTTTGTACAAGATTAAAGTGTATTGATGCTTTTTAAAATATTCTTGTTTGCCTAGTTGACAGATACATCTCCATATTTCAAAATGCCCACATTTTGACAATTGAAATTAGGCAAAAACTACTAAGTACATCCGCACATATTATCGTTTGAAATTTTATTTTTTCTAGCAGTAGGAAAACTGAAAAAATTAAAATTGTTACTTCTAATGCTTAATGTTTTTAATGCTTTGGAATGCACATTTACATGTGTTACTACTCTCTCATGTTTTATAACGGATTAATACGTAAAACCAATCACAAACCTTGAAAATTCGAATTTGGGCCAATAGCAACCGCTTTACACTGAATAAATGCCAAGTTGGTGTTTATTCACTGTTCAACACCAAATTGTTATTTATTCAGCTCATGTTTGACATCAATGAATTAATCTGACTGTGTTAGCAGTCAAGATGATTGGTTTTATGCATTAAGCCTCCGAATACAATTCGAACTATTCATTTCGTCAATTAAATTTTCAAGGATAGCCGTCAAACATATTACTTTGGAAAAGATTTCTCGTGCTGTTGATATGATTCTATGCAACATGTTTTCAGGTAACCTTCTAATTTAATCGACTATATCAATAGTTCTTATGGTATTACACACTGTGTAACCGTTCAAGTGTAAAAGAAGTACACCACGTATTATAGGGAAGTCAGTATTACAGTTAAAACCTAGCTTCTGCTGCCTAACTTCTTCAGCAGACGACTTTAAAGTTTTGTTAAAAATTAATTTAAATTGGGCAAATCCTATAGTATATTTGGAGGTTTGGCATTAATATTGTACCAAAATTACGTTCCTTATTTATTTGCAGATTTGAGTTTCTAACTTGAACACAATTTGTTTTTTGCATGAAATTATAGTCGTTAGAGCATTTTCACCATATGACAACAGTGTTAGCAATCTAGACAGTGACTTAGCTTTTGTCGTACATTGGGTTTGTTCGTGTGTTTTCAATTTTCGCCCAAGGCGAATAAATTATAATCGTGAAAAAATCACCGATGGAGATTTCTTCAGATCTTCACGTTTCAGGGTCTCTAGATGATGTAAAACATGCTTTCTCGATTCCGTCTGCTTACTGTCTGTTCGTCTGTGCGTCTGTTGGCGGTATAGTTCAAAAACTATTTGTTCGATTTGTTTGCATGAGGATTAGTTGTTTGCCTGGTTCAAAACCTAATATACCTTCGTTCAAATATATACAAAGTGAACATTTTTAAAAAATCTGTAAAAGCCTTTACCCAGAACTTCCCTGGTTCACATTGTGACACTAAATAATTTTAAAAATCAAATTAAGTTAGGAGTAGAAATATCTTCACGTTTCTAATAAATTAAATACATTTTCAAATAAAAAATGTATTCCGCTGGGGTTTGCACTCGCCGCATCTCCAGAGCGCCCCTACATACAGCTCCTATCTGCATCGATAAAGCCAACTACGCTACCAAGACTCTTTCAAATAAGTCCGGCGCGCGCCTCTTTTGAACAGAACGCTGTTATTGTTGATATGTTTTTACTCTTTTGTGACATTATCCTCTGTCGGTTGAGTCTTGTTTTCAGCAAATGTGAAGCCTGACCTATGTGAAAGTTATTACTTTCTTCTATTTCAAAATTTACCCAAAAATAAAAACAATTTTATTATTTTAAGGTGCTCACCCTGTATATATTTTATGAAATTGTACCGGTTCCATGCGAGATAGATATATAATATGTATCCCAAATATCGTCTTCCTCCGACAAATAGTTTTTGAGCTATACTGCCAACAGACAGACAGACAGACAGACAGACAGACGAAATTAAGAAAACCTCTTTTTCGTCATCTAGAGACCTTGAAACGTGAAGATCTGAAGAAATCTGGGAAGGTGATTTTGTTCGTGATTACAATACTTCCTTCGTCTTTTAGACAAGGGAAGTAATAATAAAATTCTGTCCATTTCTGCTTTAACTCAAGAACAATTAATATTTTGCGCATAGATTAGGGTTTTACCCTTGACGAAAATGGGAACATTGTGAACCCAACATACAGGGTGAACACCTTAAAAATTAAATTCTTTTTCTCTTTGATATTTTCAAAATTGTTTTAAAACTTCCACTTGTGAGGAAAGTTCTGAATAAAACCCTTTATAGATTTTTGATGAAGAGTATACAAGTATACTTTTTACTTCCCTCGTCTGAAAGACAAGGAAGTATTGTAATCACGAAAAAATCATCTTCTGAGATTTCTTCAAATCTTCACGTTTCAAGGTCCCTAGGTGACGAAAAAGAGGTTTTCTTATTCTGTCTGTCTGTCTGCCTGTTTGTTGGCAGTATAGCTCAAAAACTATTTTTCGGAAGAAGACGATATTTTGCATGCATATTATATATCAACCTCGCATCAAACCGGTACAATTTCATACAAATATATGCAGGGTGAGCACATTGAAAAATTAAAATTTTGTTTATATTTGGGTAAATTTTAAAATAGAAGGAAGTAATAACTTTCACATAGGTCAGGCTTTAAATTTGCCGAAAATAAAACTCAACCGATACAGGATAATGTCACAAATGAGTAAAAACGTTTAAAAAATAACACCGTTTTGTTCAAGAGAGGCGCGCGCCGAACTTATTTCGAAGAGGCTCGGTGGCATAGTTGGATTTATCGATGCAGATAAGATCTCTACGCAGGGGTGCGGTTACGATCGCTGTCCAGATGCGGCGGGCTCAAACCCCAGCGGGATACATTTTTTTTTATTTGAAAATGTATTTAATTTATGAGAAACGTGAAGATATTTTTACTCCTAACTTTATTTGATTTTTAAAATTATTAAGTGTCACAATGTCGACGAGGGAAATTCTGGGTAAAGTCTTTTACAGATTTTTTCTTATGCATGAACGATATTACACCTTGTATATGATTAAAAATGAGTCAGAATTTAAACACTTTCAAATAATTTTGACAAAATTACCAAAGGTGCTTCGGCAAGTGAAGCTTATCTATTTATTTAGGAATTAATTTTTCTGAATATCCCGCTTGCATATAAACGAGCCAGAGCTGGAGTGGGAGGCTGGGCGATCCGCGATCGGCCTCAGCCCGATGGACTGGTGGTCGTCGGGGTTTGTGGTCAGTTGATTAATCACAACCATGTAGTAACATGTTGAACGCTGCAACCGGTAGATTGGCCACAAAAATGTTCCATAAACCGTGAATATTAGAGGTATGCTACAAACATCTGACAAGGATTTCTTACAGGACACTGTATGGTCGAGGGGGCTTTACAATGCAAGAAAATTTCTCACGGATTTTATACAATTGTTGAAAAGACTGAACAGTTTAAAAATAAGGTAAATGAGAAGTTTTATGAAAATTACGTCCCGCTAGACGTTGTCGTTAAGAAAGAGATGGCTGACCAGAAAATACAAAGAAAAATAGATTTCACGATAAACATTGAGGTTATTAATGTGATTATGGAGAAAGTTATCATGACATAGAATTCAGATTTACAAATCACAGCTTTCGCTAAAGCTGTCGAGAACTGTTCTCTCAGTGATTTTTGACAGTGGTCTATTATGAGATGTTTTATCGGACTTTTTCCACTGTTTCGGGTGATTACCACACGACGTTTCGGGAGTTTTTGGTCTACTCCCGTCCTTAGGTTAATGAACTCTTGGTTACTCCTGAGAATGACTGATTTTTGTACGCCTTTTGCACGTACACTCGTGCCTACCCCCGGGTTTGAACCCGGGACCACTGATCGCTGTGATTACGAGTCTGTCACTCTTACCACTAGGTCACCAGATCGGCCATATATTTTAGTTATAAACTTATATGTATGTTACCGGTGTATGCGCAGTAGACTATTTTTGTAATTTGACAGTACTCAGTAAAATATACATGGAAGACTTTGAGTAACGAGCTATATCTCAATATGAGAATAAGCCTAGTCTATGGTTGCGATATGTAGATGATACGTTCGTAATATGGCCCCATGGAAGAGAGACGCTGGACGGCTTCCTAGAACATCTAAATAATCAAGCCCGATCAATTAAGTTTATGATGGAAATAGAATCGGAAGACAAACTCCCATTCCTAGACATACTAGTCCAAAAGAATGGTGACACGCTACAAACAAAGACATATCGAAAGCTAACCCATACGGAGAGATACCTACACTACGATTCTAACCACCACAATAGAGTGAAACGTGGCGTCGCGAGATGCACAGAAATGCTGCAAGCTAATGGCTACCCAAAAAGAACTCTAAACCAAACGCTACAAGAGATGGACAGAAATACAACACCGGCAGAAGATGAGAAAACGGAGCCAACAACCACGACCATAAGAGACAAATTTTCTCTACAGTTTTAAGCTGAATACAACAATTTTATAAAATACCGGGTGTTCTATTTAAAATAGGAGTTAATACAAAAAATCACCTATCTCTCGTTGAAACTGTTGTGTGCTATACAACAGTTTCAACGCCACGCCTCTTTTCGTTTTTGAGATATTCTGCTCTCACACAGACACACACACACACAGACAGACCAATGAACAAAAGTTGAAAACTCAATTTAGAATTTTTGTGTTGAATCCAATACTTCCTTTATCGTAAAAGAAAGTAAAAAGCATGTAAATATGCAATTACTTTTTGTATTTCACAAGCCGCAAATGAAAGGTTACTTTCTAAATTACAATGTATTTTAAATGAAGTAGGAGTTGTTTGTCTCAAGATCATTTGGAGCCTTTCATGTAAATGCCATCCGAACAGAACGTTCTGATGTCTACTGAAAATAATATTTTGCATAAACTGACAGACAAGTGAAAAAGCATGAGGTACTTCTAATTTGATATTTTACCTCAATATAATATTAATATAGAGCGATCAAATATAAAGATATAATTATAAAGCTATATTTGAAGTACGAATGACCGTATTATTACTTCTTGTGACTTGTACAGTCTAATAAGCTAAACAAATACGCAAAGATATGTAATTTAAACCAAATATATACATTAAGGTTGGGGATTGGAACGAAGAAAATGCTCCAATCTTCCCTCTCGCTTTATTGTATTGCAGCGTGCTACCACCTGGAAATTTCTAGTCAAACTAGTTATAAACATTTCTACTTTAGGTAACTATACGACTAAGGTGGTGTTCTCTGTTGAACAGATGTCAGGTGTTTGTGTTTTGTAACGTCATGCCCAGACAACAGGTGCAAATAGATTATAAAAATGAGAAGACATAAAAAGTTATCTGGTAATATTTGTAACTCCAATCTCGTGTATTGTATTTCTTTGACCTGGCAACTTTGTGCATGTGCGATATCAATAAATACGAAGAATTTGACGTTAGTTATACAAATATAACAATGGTTAAACATAATTTCGCACGTCGAAAGAGAAGAAATAATAAAGCAACTGCTTCAACGAGGGCTACGCAGATACGATAATTATACGGTTTTCAAAATTAAGTCGGCACTATAGCTAACTTCGTTATTATTGGAGCTACAAAATCAGTTAAATAGGCAAACTAGTAGTATTTTTTCGCCAATTACGATGGTGAAAACGGAATCAAAATCGAATAACGCGTTCGCGAGTTATATCAAAAAGTTCAATTTTTTCAAATGGGACACTGCGTATACAATATTCACAATCGATAGGAAATTGAATTCTGAACAAAAAGTGTCCTATGTCCTTTTATCCTAATGCCGAAAATGACAAAGGTATTGATGATTTTTCAAATTCGTCAAGGTGGCTGAAATTAAAAAGAATATCCATGAAGTGAAGCAATATCGTTTATTTCAAATTATTCTATGAACTTCTAAAAACAAAACTCAAATTAGATGCTCAAAAACATCACCCTCTTTTATTCTTCTTTATATTTCTTGATTAGTCATTAGTCATTTACCTTAATCCAAATACTCCTAAAAATTAAAGGTAAGGATTTAATCAATAAACTAACACTTTCTTAATAATATTAACATTAATTAATTTACAGCCAAATTTCAATAAACAAAATACGAAACAAACATAAACCTAAACTGTTAAAGGAAAAACAAAAATTATTGAAAATACAACATTAATTATGGATGTTTAATATGAAGATTATTTTTATTCTAAAAAAATTGCTACTAATGACTAATCAAGAAATATAAAGAAGAATAAAAAAGAATACACTTTAAAAGAAAACGACAAAAACTACAAAGGTCATTACTATTCTTTTAACAAAAACTGTTCTCTATTAACTTTTAATATCTGTCTTTTAGCAAAATAATTTTTAAGAAAACATACGAAAAAAAAACAGAAAATAATCACAACCCTATCCTGTTTTTTCAATACAAAAGTTAAAGTTTTGAAGGAAAAAGAAAAATTATATTTCTATTTTAAACAAGAAGATGTAATGAATCCTAATCATTAAGATACGATATGTTTTTTCGTGGTATGTATTAAATGTGAGGTTTTATTCTTTCACTTATTCTCTAATTGCTTGCTTGTTTAAACTTTCAGATTAACTACTGCAAAAGGCTTGTATTTTAAATTTATTTTATCTGATGAAGCTGGTATAACCAGCGAAACGTTATACAGTGAAATCTCCCTTACTGGACACCTCTAATAAGCGGACACCTCTTTTACACGGACATTTTGTTGGGAACCAACTTGCTTGCATTAACTTTGCTAATAAAATTTTCTCTATTAAACGGACACTCTCTTAAACGGACACGGACACCGTTTTTCGACAATTTTTAGACTGTGAATCTCTCTTGTACGGACACTTCAAAATGCAGGCCCAGCTAATGTTGTGAGGCGTCAAAACAACCCATAAATCCAACATTTAATGATCATGTTGTTAAAATATAGAATTCTTTTGCAATACGGGCGGTATTAAGTCAACTCAAATCAGCGTTACAACTGCAGTAAATTCGACACTTTCATTACCCTATGCGCCGATATTATTACAAAACAATCCATGTCGCTTGATTTTAGAGGCCTGCAATTCAAAACTACTTTGCCTTTTGCGTGGGCAGCCTATTATGTTAAAAATAAAAAAAAACAAGAATTTTTCCTGCTTGCTTTTATTGAATGAAAGAATAAGAAAACTAAGCTCAGGGCCCCCGCGACCGCGGAGTCTGCGGGTATCAAGTTACGCCAGTGTAATCAATTCGAACCAGAGGACGATTTATCCTTATCGGTAATGGCTGGACTGTATAGGAATATCCCAGAAATCGAAGACGTCGACCCTGACGAATTTGTAAACATTGACAAAGAAATAACCGTGGAAGATGATGTAACCGAAATTTCAGGTGAATCAGCTGCCATTGATGTGCAGTTGACTGAATTAGAAAACGATGACGATTTAGAAATTTATGAGAATATAATCAAGACCTACAGGGAACCATTAACAGTGAAAAATTTTAAATGATTTGGTAAAGAAAGTACGTATTCAAATTGTCAAAATATTTAGAAGTACATGCGGAAAATATAATAAGCAGTCAGAAAAAACCTTTACGTCAGACGAGTATTTTAGATTTTGTAACAACTATTACATAACTTTGTTTCAATTATTTTATTATTCCTATCTGTATTGTTAGCGCGTATACCTTTGCATAATAAAACTTTTTTAAATATAAAAATGAATTTTTCCCTTAAGCGGACATATCTAATAACCGGACAAAAACTTTGGCACCGTGCGTGTCCGCTTATGGGAGATTTCACTGTAATTAACTTTTAAATAAAATTTTAATATGTTTTTGACAATACAGAGTTCTGATTGAAACTTATTTTTCATGTAGAAATTTCAAGTAGCTAAGATAATACAATACCAACATAGCTGATTTCATCTCCAAATTACTAATTTATATTAGTAAAAATAGTATGAAATTTCAAAATGTCATAATGACATTTAAAATTAGAATATGTAAGTAACATCAAGGATTGCCTCATTGTATGGTTGCTAAGACGTTGCCTATAGTTGCATGGTTACTACGAGTTTGAGGGAGAAATAATTTCAAAAATCCCTTGAGTAGCTTTCCATATTTTGTATCTATAATTCGTATTGCATTCTAAGCGTTTCTGTTCACCTATTAATTATTACGTATAGTAAAATAGTTAGAGAAATCTACACTCTAATAATAACCATCCACTATCATTTGGATTCGTTATTTACCGTATTGTAAATTTCGGATTAGCCACTATACTGCAAGTAGAAATTTCCCGGTATTCGGCAATGTCACAACCTTGATTTTGAAGCGACATCTGTCTTACAATTGTTGAACTATAAGTGCGCTATTTTTGTGGAAATGTTATCAGGTGTTTACAAAACCGGCACGAATATTCGCCCTAAATGACAACCGCTTAAAATTTTTTAGGAATCACGTATTATCAAAAACTAAACGTCAGAAATAGTTCAATGAGGTCTTAAATGAAAGATCAAGAATCGTATCTTCCTGTATGCTATTTTACAGTTTCTGTTTTCTGTTTTTCACAAGTAAATTTTACTGTTGGATGACAGAAATACAAATGAAAAATGCCTACAAAAGCGTCGATATTTTAAATACAATTTTACAGCGCAAGCGAATCTGTTACCATTTATAAAATTGCTTACGCTAAGCAGCCAACATTCGTCTTTGAAATGAAGTATTGTTTAGCTTCATACGACGCGTGTGAATCGATAATACGTGATTCCTATGTATCAATCTGTCCCTATTATTTCAACATAAGCCAAACGCCAGCCTTAAATTGATAGGCAACATTACAGTAACATGTGGATAAGTTAAACAAGATGTTGAGAATGAATTTTAAATTTGACAGTTTTATGTCAACAAAAAGCATGCGCCAAATTAGCAGTTTTATTGTTTTCAATGTCTCCTGCGATCAAGTTTATTTTTGATCTCCTTGTACTATATTTGCTTCTTTTTCGTTTAATTCTTAGTTACATCTATGTACAGTAAGAGTGTACTAATCGGTTTTATGTTTTTTTACATTTTTTGTATTCCTGTTTAACGTTTATAGAAATATATTTTATTTTGGAAAAAATTGTCGAATAATTGGGTTTGTTTGCCTGAGCAGAAAAGTTATTTCTGAAAGACGACTTGAAACCAACCTGAATAAAATTGCATAATGTTTTACTTGTCTCGGATAAAAGACGAAGGTAGTATTGTATAATCGTTAGAAAATCACCTTCTAAGATTTCTTCAGATTTTCACGTTTCAGGGTGTCTAGATGACGGAGGAAACACATGTTTTTCAAGTCTGTCTGCCTATCAGTCGGTCCGTCTATTTTTCTGCCTCTCTGTCTGTCTGTTGGCGGCATAGTTCAAAAGTTGTTTGATGGAGGACAACGATATTTTACATTATATATCTACCAGTCTCGAAATCGAATATATTTCGGTCAAATATATACAGGGTGAGCATCTTAAAAAAATAAAATTTTGTCCATTTTTGCTTTGATTTAAGAACTATGAGTTAGTTACTAGTATTTTGCTCACATCGCAGGTTTTTGCCCTTGACGAAAATAGGCAGACTGATAACCAACACATACTGACTGGCTATCGTAAAAGGAACAGAAATATACAGTAATCGCCGAGGGCCGCACTTATGGGGGAAGTGTTGTATAAAGCCCCTTACATATTTTTCCGCCAATAATTTTTGATTCAGCAGTGCATAAGCTGATTTTTATAATTATTTTAGAAACCATGTTAACTCATTGACTCCCTTTATGGGCTTTTATGAGCGCTTATTTCTGGGATACCCTGTCGCCTAAACCAAAAATTATCGTTTGGAATTTGGGTTTGCCATACCTTTAATTCGTCGCTCTGAGTAGTTTTTTATTGAAACAGATTGACTGCCGGGAGTGCCGGGTCAACAGGGATATTCATAGGCCGGCGCAAGAGTTAGGTGAGGTTTATAATAATAAAATAATTGACATATATAAAGCGATACCTATGTATATACCACGAATTGTATATAACAGATTGCTTAGAGTTGGAACACTTTATTCTCAGTAAAATTCTGGTAAAACGAACTACTCCGCAGAATGATAGAAAAATTTATTGAAAGAATAGGGATTATTTAGAAAAAAATATGTAAACAGGACACATAAGCGAATAAATCTAGAAGTCGTACAATATAGGCTGTAAAAACATTTTCAACGCCGTGTACAAATAACTGTTACTTGGATATCAAGATTAATGAGGCTTTCCAAGTTCATTGAGCTTGTTCTGCAGCAGTTAGTTGAAATTTTCGTACAACATGAATAATTACAGTGTAATTAATTGTAGTTTGTAGAAGCTCTGTTCACCACTGGCTAGAAACGACTATTTTTACAGCATAATTTATGAAACATTTTATATACCGAACGAGGAACATCCGAACATACGGGTGGTAATGTGTTTTTAGGTTCTAGAAACGTAACTTCTGAAGAAGCCGGCAGTGTGGATGGTGATGCGTCCAGATAAACTCTAGCGGCAACAACGAAAAGTTTTCCATCTAATTGGCAGTCAAGGATATTAGTAAGTTCAACAGCATTTAGTATAGCTTGTCGTTATAGTCTTTCAAAAACATTTCACAACCGTTAATTAATTTTTCACGCTATTAACATATTTTTACTTGTTTTCGAATTTGTGAAGAGAGACTTGACCGTACCCTTGTTGGTTGGCATGACAACAACAAAATAACAGGCCCGTTATGAATATAACGGTACTAGGACTGTTATACGAAATTGATTTGTATTTGGCTACTATAGAAACAGTAACCAGGCACTTTATTTAATATACAATGTTTTTATAGTATTTAACGGTATCTTTATTTTTATAAGTTGATAGCGCAAAACGTTTTATCCCACACGCGATTGGGAAGTGCCTTATTGGAACAGGCCTCAAAAAATAGAAAAACTCGCCCCTTCGCGCCTCGTATTTCTAACTTATTCCCAATTTGTTTTAAGGTACTTAGCGATCTTATAACGCAATATACTAGTACGGTCTCAGCTAACATCATTACAGCTATTTTATTAACGGCAATAATTTATATAGTTTTAAGATATAGGAATGATTGTTAAGCGATTTATTTATTTATTTATATCACATACTGCGCTATATTAATTCGTATTTTATTTCGTTACCCTTGATGCTCACAGATCGTCGCGTTTCTTTAATATTGTTGATTTATTACCGCATAAATAAATTTTACGTAGACTTTTCAGTTTCGTGTCATCATTGCAACTTCAGGTACAGCCTGTTCTCTTACTTGCAGCATGTCACTTATATACTCTTCCCAAATTATTTCTGGTCTTCCTTTGTGTGTTTTGTCTTCCACTTTCACCTCCGTAATTATTCTAGGGAGTCTAAACTATTATTCACGAAGAGTCAACAATCAAATTACATAATTTAAACATAGTTCAGTATCTTAAAGTACCTACTATCTACTACAATACTTCGCTACTAAATGCCACAAAAAATGCAAAATATACATTGACGTGAACATGTCAAAATGCTTTTTTTTATGATAGGATGTTTTTTTGTGTATCCCAAAAAAATTTCAGAAGGGTGGGAATAGGTTGTGAAGTCTACCTATAAAAGCAGATGGCGGACATGATCTAAAGTAATTCATGTTCACCTCTTGTTGAAATATTTTAGGAAGCGGTTATCGAGTTTAGATCGATGGATAATTTTCATGCTGAGAGCTCTTTTAATTATTTTTAAGTTTTTCCTGTACAAAATTCTTTAGATAGGACCGTTTTCGTTGAGGGGATAACATGATAATGTTAAAATACAGATATAAGTAAATTATAAACAGCAGGGTTAGAACATGTTTCGTATTATTTGCAGGTTCAGAAGTAATTACTAAACGGATAAGGAACGTTACTATAAAACTAGCTGAAATTTATTTATTATTTCTGACTCAATTAAGGTCTCTATAGAGTGGTGACGTGAGAGGTGGATAAGCTTTCTCAAGTGTTCACGAAGTACTACTCTATTGATTGGAACCGAGTAATTGAGAACTTACACATTACGATAACAACATTTCGAAAATGCAATCAATGAGGTTTAGGAACTAGACACTGAGGGGATGTTGCAAAGTAGATGATTCATGCCAACCCCTATTTCTACCCCCTTTTAATTCGGGGCAGATTTTCTTTCTTCGTATTCATTTGCTGCATTTTCAAACAAATACATTAATCGCGCCATATGCTTTATTAGTTTTGTTTAATAATTTAATAGTAATTCGACTTAGCTGCAGTGTATATGTCTAGTATTATCTAAATCAGTTCGTTTCTAATTTTAATAACGGTTTTGAAGTTCGACATTCAATTTGCATAAATGTGTAGTACTTCGAAATGTTTTATTTTATCCAATATCCTGCTTAAGCAAACAATTTCATTTAATATTGAGCAGTAATTTATCATTCACTCCTGCTTGAGAATTTCAAATAACACATTTCTATCTCGAATAAATTACGTTCGTATAAACGTTAAGACATGTTTTAATTAAATGCAAGCCTTGGATAAATGAGTTGTTGAAATTTTTGTTCTGCGTAATCTGCTGTGCTTTAAGCGTTTTCTAATTACTTAACCGTATTTCTATCACAAGGTTATTATTAAATATATAAAAAATACGACAGGTGTAAATTACAGGTAAATTAAAACAAAATTGAAAATTAATTTTAATTTTCTCTAGTTATATTAAATAATAGCGGGTCATTATGCATCTTTGTTTAACTCTTCTTTAATTGTGAGTATTTGCCATATGGGGTCTTGATTGAAACTGTTGAAAGCTCTTTTAAAGTCAAGGAAGACTATATATGGCGGAGAATTTCATTACAGTGACTGCTCACTTATGGTTTTTAATGTGTTTATTTGATCCGGGCCATCCGGGGTTAAACCCAGCTTGTTCTTTCTTCAGGTTGGACTGTATATCATCTCCATACGGTTGAGAATGAGTGATGCCATGATTTTCTTGATTGAATTAAGAAGTGGGATTTTCCTCCAATTGCTACAATCAGTGAGATCTCCTTTCTTTGGTATTTTTGCAATCAAACCTACGTTCCAGCTGTTAGGTATAGTTTTATTTTCCCAGACGTGTTCAATGATATGGTGTAATAACTTATATCAAGTCTAAATGAATCTTAGGTATGTCAGCAAGCAAGTTGTCGATGTCCGCTCTCTTTCTTGCTTTTAATTAAAGTGGTAATGTTCATCAGCATCAATGAGATTTACGTCTTCCTCAGTTTTCTTGCCGATTATATCAGAGAAGAATTCTTTCCATTCTATCATTTGCTCCTCGTCAGAGATCATCATTTTGCCCAACTTGTTCTCCATGTGTATATTTGTTGCTTTGTTCAATTACCGTTTTGTGACCTGATAGTTTCTTCATGTTGTTGTAATTAGCAGCTCTTTCTACTCTATTGGCAATATCAGCTTGTGATATCACTTTTCAGCGATTTTCAGTAATAGGCCCTCTTAAAATATGTTAATTTTTATTGGACTTAAAGTTAACTATTTTTATTTTACCACAATAATACACAATATTAAAGGAAATCTTGCAGTGCCTGACATGTTTAAACAAGTTTGAGATGTTTCAGCAAGAACTCTACTCCAAAATTCTTAGATCACGCCCTTTATTGTTCTTGCAACAATCACCTTAAAGTGTTCGTGGATTTGCATTTAAATGGATATTTTTATAAGAATGAAGTAAATTTGTTATAGTCAAATGTGTTTCTATTATGTTTTGTCAATGTCTCGTACTCTGTATCACCCTTAAACGATGGGTGCTCTAACTCTCAATAGAATATGGCGTAAATAAGGACCAGGCAGCGGTCTTAAGGTTAGAAAAAACTCATTAAATTTTAATGCAAAATGGGCTCCAGTCGTTAAACACAACATAAACCACCTACCTTCGATGCCTCTAACTTAAACCTAAATCTAAATTTTTAGCACAAACACACAAGGAAAATATAAACCAGTAACAGTAAATAAACTTTTAATATTTGAACAATGTAACAATTACCAATCATAATTTATGAAATAATATTATTAAAAAAACTCAAATAAAACCTGCAGCTCTACTGCGCAAATACTAATTACATTTGTAGTTAAACACAATCAAAATGACGCAAGTAAAATTCAATATCTCACATGTGGCAAAAACAACAAATTAAAAGCGCTCTCGCCCGTAACAAAATGGCAAAAATTTACATCTTGATGCCATGCAAACATTCAGCTAATTCTATGAAACGTAGCTCACTTCGATCGGCATAAAACTGTATAAATTGTAATTACTATGTGCGGATGTTCAAGGACACACTGCGAGAGGTTTTTTTACAGGGTATGCACACAATTTCGGCTATCCTTATTTGAAAACGCCACGCAGCGCTTATAAATCTACGTATCACATTAATACGTGCGGTTTATTCTATTCGAAGGCATTTGCATTAAAAAAAGGCAATACTGTAGAGAAAAACGCCCTTTACTGACACAAACAACGCTGAAATTTAAGTTGCATATACTTACTGTTTTTACGACGGTTTCAAACCCTCAGAAGCGATCACTCAAAAAGGTATCTGCAGGAGTCAGCGTTCCTGGAGAAATTATCTGCACGGTCCTAGATCCTAAATGCGAGCTGCCGGTGTTCGGAAAAATCCTAATACCGTCGCCGCCGGGACTACATGCCCAAAGACGAGAACATTACGATGTGGGGGTAGAAACAACAGGCCTAATTACCACGAAATTAGTATAGAACGAATAAACTAAAAAGAAAAAAATCACCAGAAATGATAATCGGCCTCACGTGCGATTCGAAAGGACGCCGCAGAGCGTACGCCTCAATTGTTATCAGAAACAAAATTACGGCTAGGAAATGACCTACTACATTAAGCCATTCAAACCCCACAGGAAGCTTGCACAGCTGCCCTCGACAAACGCTTGCAATCGAAGAACGCACTCGCCAAGATTCCTTTTCCAAGTACCTTATTATCTAAGTTCGTCCGATTTCCGGAAAAAACAAATTTTTCCGCGTCGTTTTCTGCCAAAAAAAGACACGCAGGGCAATAACATTAGAGTTGTGAGCTGCATCGAGGAGCAAATAGCCAAAGTAACGCACAAATGAGATGGGGCGTTACGACTTGGGTTAAGTATGCCAACAATATTTGTTAGGTGTGTTGTGTGAAAATTCGTTATGCATCAGAATAAGCAAAGCGAAATATATTATCCTTAATAATACTTCATACTTGTATTTTGCTTTTAAAACAAGAAACCAAGACAAGCGTTAGGCTTCTCATATTTGTTGTGCACATTGGTTTGGTTTAAACCGTAGGAGCACTGCTATATCGTTTGCAGTTTCATCATTTGGCGAGAGCAAATGAAACTTATGACGGACTGCTATTTTTATTGTACCAAAACATTCCAGCAAAAATAAGAAAATACTACACATTCTAATGTGCCATCTGATACTGGTTCAATTTCTTATTCGGGAACCTTGACAGTATTAACACCTTTGGACTTCTCAAATAAGAAACAGGCCGCTAAAGCAACAGATGTTTACCACTAATGAGGAATATCTACCAACCTAAAAAACGAACCTCATCTAGTAATTCAATTAGAATTAAATAATCGGACTCGAGATTTAAATTTATCAATAACTTCAGAAGAAATATTAGGACCGGAATTACAGGGTGGAAGTTGTTGGCTTTGTGGGTATCGTGTTAAACTATCGCAAAAAATAAAATCGTCGAATAGTCCAAATCAAACTAAAACATTAAAGTGCAAATAATGGCAACTGTCTATTAATTATCTACCAAATAAATTAAGTAGCGTAAACTGTAAACTTAAGCTTAACAACAAAAACTGCCAAGCAATATAATGGTTCGTATATTGTAACCCAATCTTGTGACTAAGGTTGCTTCCAATAAAATTTATATTTTGAGAGGGAGTAAAATTTTCTACCTACAGTAATTATCGCGTTATGGCTATTGTTAGAAGCACATATTGATCCCATTTAACTCCTGTCGAGCGCGAATTCCGAAAAACCTTGAAATTGGTTTGACCCGATTTGTAAAACGAACTAGGTAATATGTCGAATTTCAATGACCTACTTGCAGTAGTTACCGCTTTATGGCGATCTATAGCAAAACACATTTACCTTCTTTAGGGGTGTAATGCAGCATACCGTATGTATGATATATTTAATTTAAATAATTAAATCGAGATATCTAATGGGAATTATGTGATATAACAGTTGGGTTGGTGGCGGTGGGTTTGTAAGGGCAACGAGGGGGTTGTTTATATTTGATAGTAACAAAATAACTTGAATTCATAATCTACGGGAAATAGTTACGTTAAGGGTTAAATTCCCATTAATTGTGAAAAATAATAATTGCTGATTTGATATGTAGTAGTAATAGTATAGCATTATCTACGATCAAATTTGACTTCAAGTCACAAATATTATTCAAATATATAATTCAAGATTATTTGATTCCATTTAACGTGGTATATTACTACAAAGCCAGTAAAACTAGTGAAAGTGAGTGTTTGAGGTTTGATTTGGTCGGGAACAACCAAAGAAGGTGTTTGCTGACTATAATTTATCCAGTTAGGAGCTGAGGTAGAGCATTCAGGTACAAGATAAACATTCAGAAGGTTAGTGTCCATTTCTTACAACATATTAAAAAATTATAACGCATGTTTGGTGGAAAATCGTTAAGATATTGTAATTACATTTAGAAATTAAATTAAAAAATTGTTTTTCTAAATTCAATAGTGATTCGAGTATTCGATGTTTTCCGACAATTATAATTTGAAATTTACACATATTGGAATTAGGTTATTTTTAGAATTTTCATTTAAATCAAGTTTAGATATATTTAACATTCTATTAAATTATTTTTGACAATATGTATTTTATTTTGTAATGTCAGATATAACTTCAATGTGCTACTAACAAACTGAACGTATGAATTTAACTTTGTGAAGTGCCTGAAACTTGTATTTGATTCATAAAATCAAATAGTTATTATATTTTAAAAGTAATTCAGTCTTTAACTATTAGAGAAAGTTGTTAGTTGAAGATTAACCCATTTAGCTGGGAGTTATGAGTCCTGTTGCTTGTAAAACTGACTAGTCGAGGCTTAAAAAGTAATAATCACATGACATAATTTTAAATGTCAAATTGAATTAGGATTTACGTCAATTCCTATTTATTGCATTAAGAAGTAAGGTAAGTACCTAAGTGCACTGTACCTGATAGCATTTCTCTTTTAATAATTAGTAAAATGGTATATTTAATTTGACTTGACTTGATATTAATTGAAATAACACCGCGAGAAGGAGTTATATTACAATTTGGCACCACAAGTGGGGCTAGATATATTACAGGAGGCTAATTTCGAAAAGCCGACAAAATAGTTTGATCCGATTTGTAAAAGATTTATTTGCGGAATTTTAACCTTCTAACTGCAGTAGTTTTTGTTTTGTGGCGATCTTCAGATTAACACGTCCACCTCGTTTGTAATATGAATATTAGCTTCCTACCTGCAGTAGTTACCGCGTAATAACGATATTTAAAAAAACAGATGTACTCCATTTAACGCCTTGTATGGGGCGAATCCCGAAAAATGCTTAAAAAGGTTTGACCCGATTTGTAAATGGAAATAATATACCGAATTTTAACTTCCTAGATGGCCAGTCAATTGGATAAAACCGTAGTCAATAAAAACCATTTTCAATATTGTATACCCCTTGCGGTCAAACATTTCTGAATACTGTCTGATTGGGTGTCTAGGTATTAAATGGGTGGAGCCTGCAAATTTCCATGTTTCTAACTTTTGCGGTTTTTGAGACCGCTTCTCTTTTTTGACTTTCATTCATTTAGGGGTGACATTGTAAAAGGGTTCGATAATTTACCCTCGAATTCAAATTTGCACGTTTAGGGGTTGATTAGGGAAAATTTTTGAATTACAATCTAATGTCTTTGTGTGGGTAACCAAGTAAAAACTAAATCAATATCTGCTCGGGCCTAAGAGATATTTCAGAATTCGTGAAAACATATTTTACCATTTTTCATTCCTTAGCGCTCAAATCTTGTCTACGCGATGGAGGGAATATACTGTCGCAATTTCATGTTTCTGGATGCAGGGGTTTGGACTGGGTGATGATGAGTTACCCAGGACAAGCTCTTTTGTATTAATATTGGTGGCGGAAAATGTGAACATAGGAAATCAAATGTGCTAGAATATAAATAGACTTATATGGGATTAACATCTAGCATCCGCAGAATGAAGGTGTTTTGTTTTCAGAAAACACTGAATCCTAGCATACTAGATTTTAAATCATGTCATGTCTATTTCTGTCTAACGCATACAAAGCCCAGAAACTCTATTCTAGCACATTTGACTGCTCATTTTCACATTTTCCGCCACCAATCTGTATATAGATTAACAGAACAGTCTCCGTACATATTTTATAGTTTCCATTTTGTACAACAATTACATTTTCTAGATAAAATTATTTTCAACGAAAAAAGTAGGTACTTTAGACCGATACTGACGTTTATTGTCTACAGAATTCTTTGTATTCTGCTTGCATGTTCACCTCAAATTAACGATCAATACCCTTTTGGGAAACTGCTGAGTCTAACAGTTTAATAATTAATAGAATTATCATTTTTTAAATTGGGATATAACTGAAAGTGTTATTAATTGCGCTTATATGAATTGCAAATTGTTCTATTTTTAATATATACTACTAAGCTCAATCTACAAACTCTTGGAACGGGTGATATATAATAGAATCAGCCCAACAATATACCCCAAAATTCCTATAGAGCAGGCTGGCTTTCGTCCCAATCGAAGTTGCACAGACCAAGTTCTGTCACTAACATCATATATAGAAGCGGGATACCAAAAAAAAACTAAAAACATCTGTTGTCTTCATCGACCTTTCGGCAGCGTATGACACTGTTTGGAGACAGGACCTGATTTATAAACTGCTGAAGATAATACCCTGCAAGAAAACTGCGAGGCTTATCGATAGCATGATCTGTGATAGAGGGTTTCAAGTTATTATGGGAAATAAAATAAGTGGCCAGAAAAGTCTCAACAATGGATTACCACAAGGATCGGTGCTGGCCCCATTACTTTTCAGTCTATATATTGCTGATATACCTGAGACAAACAGCAGGAAGTTTGGCTATGCTGATGATTGGGCTATCGCCACTAGACATGGGACTTTTGAGGCAACAGAAGAAGTTCTAACATCCGACCTTCTTACGCTGTCAGAATACTTTCGTAGGTGGCGTCTAAAGCCTAACGTAGCCAAGACAGAATCAGCCTGTTTCCACCTTAACAACAGGCTAGCTAATAAGGGGATTGAAGTGTTTTTCGATGGAAGACGCTTTACTCATAACAAGTACCCAACTTACTTAGGTGTAACACTAGATAGAACTCTGACATTTAAAGCCCACCTCACAAAAACTGCTGCTAAAATTAGAACTAGAAACAACATAATTCAAAAATTATGCGGCACCACTTGGGGATCGTCTGCTGCAACTCTACGAACCTCGGCACTAAGCTTGGTTTACTCTGCAGCAGAATACTCTGGTTCTGTATGGCTAAACAGTGCACACGTAAACAAGATCGATGTGCAGCTGAATAACTCCATGCGCATCGTTTCTGGAACAATTAGGACTACACCCACATACTGGCTGCCCGTCCTAAGCAACATACCTCCGCCACAACTACGAAGGAAGGAGGCCCTCCTAAGAGAGCACAATAAAATCACTGCAAACCCAGAACTACCGGTACATTCTGATATTCCAGACCTAAACATCAACAGGCTCTGTTCAAGGCACCCTCCTCTCTCCACCGCCAGGACTGAAGAAAACACAGTTTTTAACATCCAGAATATATGGAGGGCACAATGGCTAGAAAACGCCCCACCTCGCTACCACGAACTACCATGTATCTCAGAAACACCACCCGGATTTAATCAACCTCGTACGATATGGTCAACTCTGAACAGGTTAAGAACGGAACATGGTAGATGCGCAGATTCGCTTCATAAATGGGGTAAATTACCTTCTCCAATTTGTGATTGCGGAGCACCACGGCAGACCATCCCACATATAAAAGAAGAATGCATCATTAGAGCATACGCAGGCAACCCTGATGATTTTCTGTTAGCGACCACTGGTGCAATTGAGTATATCACTAGACTAGATGTTTGTTTGTGATTGCATGTCAAATATAAGTATATACATATACAGTGTCTTTATACAATTTTATTTATACAATTTTATTTATACAATTTTAATATGTTTATGTGTACCTATGCCAAACGCTAAATAAATAAATTTAATATATATATTGCCATGATATCCCCTCTCAAACCCAGCGAATTAATTATTTCTTACGCCCTTGCACATAAGGAAATGCTTAACTGAATTTTACATGTATAATAAAAAGGTTTACTGGGCCTAAATTTTGCTATTAACCTAGGATTACACTTGCCTTACCTGTAATTGTTTAGCTTACGAAGTGCAGTTTTGGGATACCACAAACAACTCGTATTCTTTTGTTTAGTAAATAATCTGCATGTGACTTAAGTTGAAATGAATTTTTCTAAGAGTTATAGAGATTTACACAAAAATTGTTACTTTTCTGTACAGCAATTTAATATCAAAACGCGGGTTCTTAGGGGTCATTGAAATCAAAGGAATAATATTGCTTTGTTGTAATTTTAGTCTCAAATCATCCCTTACATGGGTGCAACGGCATTAAAACCAAAATTTGCGTACTATTTATTCATGCAGCGACAGAGTAATACACAGAACATTTACCAATTAACCAAGTACGGTCCTGGGCTTCCGCGAAGTGCAGTGCGACGACTCCAAAATCACAAATTTTTCCGCCTCCGGAAATGGCCGACATTCTATGCAACACGTGTTGGAGAGGTTTGCTGCCGGTTGGCGTGTTCAGTGATCCACTCGTACGGTTTTGGTGCTCCTAAGAATGTTTCAGCCGCTCGTTTAATCAGGTAAGCTCAAATTGCCTATTGAAGTTCACTTGCTTAGAAACAAACAACACTTTTAAAAACACCTTTTTAATTTTTGACGCTAAATATTAGTACAACACAGGGCGTGAATTTTTAAACAACGAAGTTTCCGAAGTGCAACAAGTAAGTCACTCAAGTTAAACAAAACGGTCCCTCTCCAAAAACCGCCAAAACCTTATATATTTCCGGAGGGTTGAAAAACACCCCCTAGCTCTCGGCAAGTCACATAATTGGGCCATATAGGTCAAATTACGTAATCGCTGACCGTTGGAGAGATTCGCGCTAAACTTGCACCAAATGTCGGTTACAAACCACATGTGTACTTGGCGGGAATTCTCACCATATTTGCGTTTGACGAGAATTCTGACCACATGGTTTGCAAGCGACGCTACACTAAAAAAACGTGAAAATTAATCTAGAAATGAATTACATAAAACTTAAAAGTATCAGTTATGCTAATTTATTTTTATATACAGAGCGCACTAATTAATCTACGTCCTTGACACACCTTCTGGGCCATATCTGTCGTAGGACCGCTAATGAGCACCCCTTGCTGCTTGCATTTGTAGGATTGCTAATGGGCAATTCACCTGGCGATCCCGTGCTGCATCGAGGCCTTGTTAGTTACCGGCGTTGATATTCCAGTTTAACCCAGCTGTGTGATCCAGGCACGGTTGGCTTTGTTGGTATTTTCAGGATTTTACACGTAGCTGTTGTTTTCCAGAAAAGTTCACCATTGTTTGGAGTTGATTTGGAAACTGTTCCTCGAGCCGTCCAGGTCCCCTGTCTCCAACAGTGCTTGGAATATGTGCTACCCCACCTGCAGATGACTTATCCAGCTTGCTGTCGATGTAGGGTTGACAAACACACTCCGGACCGAATCGTTCACCGAAAACACACTTGTTGCACTTGACACAATTGTTTCCGCAACATTACTCTGCTTGCATTACTCCCATTCATAATTTGGTCTAATCGAATGCTCATTTAATGGGTTGATTTGAGACTATATCTGCATTACTGTGTATTCAACATAGTTATAAAAATTTAACCCTTCGGCCTTGCTATGAAATATTAAATTGTTGTATTTGTTTATGAACACTGACGTTTAAATTAATGTTATAATTCTTTCACATCGAGTCCTATGCCAGTAGTATTTTTATGCACCAATTAATAGTAATTTGAAACATATCGTTTTTAACATCTCGCTGTTTGCTAACAAAATTCAAATGTTTGGTTTAAAAGGCTGTAATACTTCGTGACCTGTTAATAACATAACTAGTAATATATATAAATTTTTGTATAGGAAATTCAGCTGCAGTAAGTGGATTCGTAGGTATATTTCCTATATAGCCTTTTGATCAAAATTATAATTCGTATCACAGTTCACTGTGGTTCCAACAGTATTAATCAAAGTTAAGTTGCAAATTTAATTATTTTGGATTAGTTGGTGACGAGACTAGGAAGGAAGACGTCCAAGCGATAGTAGGTCTCGCTACTTTGAGATGAGAGCTTCTGCAGTTCGCACTAAGACTTTAATGGTTTTATTATTAGAATATGGGTTTAATACAAAGGGACGATTGAATCATAAAGTAAATGCTGCAGTAGATCTTATGCGAGAGTCGGATACTTGAATGTTATTTTAAGAAGCTGGAAAGTGCGATATAAATTAACACCCAAAAGTTTCGACTACTCATGCAAATCTGTGTCAACTGAAGAACTGTATCTATTAGATATTATTTTCTATATTTATTTTATAAAAAGTGTGTCCTCATTGTTTAATGGTAATGGTATGTTTGTAAACCGCATTTCATTTTGAAGTATTGTGTAATACAGATAAATTTGTAATAAATTATATAGTGTGTTTATTAAACAACAATTCTGCCACATACGTGAAAATAAGTAACACGCAAGCAGAGCTTTCATTTGATAGAAGTCGTTATAACTATTTACTTATTGTAATATTTGTATATTGTTTTAGTGTCTTTTTAGTTCTTTTTAAAAAGATGTCGAAATACTCAGATACCTGTGATTGTGTACAGATCCTTAATAAAAAAATCATCAATTGTCTTTGTCAGTTAATCATTTGGTCGCACAGCATAATTGTTATTAATTATTGGTCGATAATGTTACGGTCTTGTTGCTAAGCCCATTTATGAACGACCTGCACATCTATCACTGAGGTGTCAAATATGGGAGGATTTATGAAATATGATTGCTTATTAAAACAAATCGGTCACAAGGATTATAAGCGAAGGACAGGCATTCATTTATCATCATGCAGTAGCAGCGAATAACCATAGCTTTGTAGGTCAATATGCATGATGCCGTTATTATTTAGTACGGTACGAGGCAAGGTAGCATAGTTAAATGGTAAACAATACAAGTGGTTACTTTTATAAGACATTTATAATTAGCAAAAAATATCGGTAAAGTAGTGTAAGAAAATATAGACTTTTCTGTGACTATGTCAATACTGATAATGGTAATAAAAAATCACTTTAATTACAAGTATCTAACTAGAGAGCTGCCGTGTGTTCAATTATTAAATTTCTTGCGAATTTTAATTTCGCATTTCGTTATTTGTTTATTTTGTTCAAACAGTAGGGTTAGAAAAGCGTTTCAGTTTCCCTAAACTAAAAACTTTAAAATGACGTTTGAAAAAGTAAGTCCCATAATTTAATTAAAATCGGAAATATTTTTAACAATAATTTAGAGTTTTAGTATTTTCAAACATCTGAATAACTAATCTTGCGGTTTTTATCAAAACATACGGCAGGTTTGTAGTCCTATTCTTTCACTTTTATTTACTTATAAACAAAAAAATTATAAATGGAGATCCGTGTTTGTTAAATAACTAACAGTTTATTCTTTTCATAATTTTTTATTAAAATTACCTCATAAAGCAGAACGTGAAAAGTATATTAAGCAATGACTAGGATGACGACGGTTGCTCGTACACTATAAAGCTATGGCCTGTACATAAATATTCTATTATAATACAGTGTGGTTTTTTATCTCGTTACAACACATATTACGTCCAGCGCTTTTTCATGAGTGTTTAACATTTTGATAATATTTTAAATAAACTAATTTCATAATTGCCGCAACGGCAACTATAATATAGAAGCTATTAATATTAGATAAAATTGGTATGGTATAATTGATGCAGGTTTTAAGACTCTTCTGCTTCTAGATTATATACTCCTAAGTAAACAAGCTTACATCCACGTACTTGAATTATTATTTAAATTTTTTGGTGCTGCCCATTATACCCTTGCATTGAAAAACCGTTATTTCTGAAACTATTCCTTTTTATAGAGATAATAATATGTAAAGCTGTATAGAATTAGGAATTTTGTAATTTCTTCTCGTGAATTTCTGCTAATATAAGGAAGTGATAAATTTTCACTTAGCAGATTAGTGTTCTGGCGGTTAATCGGAACTAATCAGCCCTAAGTGCACTCTCTTACTATACATTTTCAAACCTAATTTGTTATACCTAAAGGAAAATGTGTTTATTTTGATCACTAATATTAGCAAATATTTTTTAGTAACTCTACAGACAGAACAATTTAATCATGGTGCTTTATTTTCAGGAGCCTGTATTAATATACTTTTAAGTAAAACTTTTGTATACTAGATAAATGTGTCTTATATGTAGTACCACATTGCCGATATATTTGTTTTGGCAAGTTTTGCTATAATATTGAAACATATTAAAGGACTACGTTGCATAAATAAATTACGTTAACGATTATTGAGTCTTGATGCTCGCTGTAAAAATATGACATTTTAGTGTTTTCCAAAAGGACTGCTTTCCGCACAATTTATTTTTATTTTTAGCTCATATCCTTCAACACTTTGTAAGGTCATATTTCACCATAGATCATAATCAACTGCAAACAGGACTTTTCAGCTTTATGACCTTTCAAGTAATGATGCAGTTACATTTACTCTAAAAATAAAGTTAAACGTTTATAGATATTAACTATACAAGTTTGATTATGAGCATCTTAACGGAACGAGTTTGATTGGCAAAACGAAGCAGTGAGCCGAGTTTTGCGGCAATCAAACGAGTCTCGTAGAGTGCCATAAGCAAATTTGTATAGTTAACTATACTAAAATCAATTTGGTAAATAGTCACAGCGTGATTTGCAAAGTTTGAAAGCCAAAAATTAAATTACCTAAGTAATACACTAAACCTATCTCTATTCTGAAGGCTATAACTCCATAACGAAGTAAAATTGGACACATGCCTATACGAGATTTTTTCTTATACTGGACCACAGGATCTGGCCGTATTTTTTTAAGAACTTTATGAATCACTCTGTATATTTAGGAACAAACTGGTACTACCCTCTATGGTGGAGAACAATAGTATTATAGTTTATGGTTAAGATGGCAAATGAAGCATCATAAATATAAAAATCTGGTGTGATACACTCACACAACTTCCTTTTACAGTGATCTTATAATTGGGCAAAAATTTGATTTTAAATTTTTAAGCATTTGTCAAAATTTTTAAAAAATTACAAATTCTACAAAAACGGTTCAAAATAGAGCATTAGGTGAAGAGACAAATTTTCTCTAGAATTTTAAGCTGAATTCAAAAATGTAATAATATACCGGGTTTTCCGTTTAAAATAGGAGTTAATAAAAAAAATAGAGAAAAAAACAAAAGAAACCCATTTTAGAAGTATTCAACTGGAAAATCACCTATCCCACATCAATATACATTAAAAATGTAATAAAAATGTGAAGTTTGAAAAAAATCGTTAGAGCCGTTTTTGAAAAAATCGAAAAAAACTGAAAAATCACAAGAGTAAACACCTACTTCCGGTTATGCGATTTTCTTCAAAAGCTTGCTGTCGTATCTACATAGTAAACAAAACTTATATATGAAGTTTCAACGCCATACCGCTTTTCGTTTTTGAGATATTCTGTTCACAGACAGACAGACACACAGACACACAGACAGACACACAGACAGACACACAGACCAATGAAAAAAAATATGTTTTTTGGGATCAGGGGACTCTAAAACGTGAAGATCTGTTGAAAACTCAATTTCGAATTTTTGGGGTGAATCCAATACTTCCTTTATTGTAAAAGGAAGTAAAAATAATTTGTTACGTGCGATATCCGACAAAATAAATGATAACACAAAATATTACATTATGCAGCTGGTAAAATACCCGTTGACTCTTGAATAATAAAACGGTGGAGTGATCATAGTTCAAATACAAAATAAAGGATGCATTGTTATAACTACAATATTAGTGAATGGGCGGCAGGCTCTATAACGTGACTTAAGTACCTCGAAGCGAGCCAGTCGAAGTACATAAGCTGATCGTTTATGAACACAAAAATCACCAAAAAAGCAAAACCACATATTCAATAATAACAATTATATTTAATAGGTTAAGTATAGTATGATCAAAAATTATTCTCATCTAGTATGGCCATGCTCACTTACAAAGCAGATGTCAAATTTTGACATTAAATATAAACGTGCCATACTAGATGAAAATAATTTTTGATCATATATTGAGATGGTATTAAGCCCACAACTTGGCTCTTTTTGCAGTGCAAGATAATTAACAGATTCAATAAAGCACAGAGTTAGAATATTTTGTATAATTGCAATTTTAAACAAAAATAAAATATTAAATGCATTGATAATGAGACGCGAGAAACAGTAATTAGTCTGAGAAAGGCACGCAAAGGCAAAGCGTGTTTCAAAGGGTTTGAATTGGCTTGTGAACAAATTAATATAATTAAAATGAAAGGTTTGTGCACATGTAAATCCAGACTACACAAAATTTAATTGACACAAAAGGTGGTTACGTTCATTTTAAAAGGAGCGTAGTTGTCAAATAATTTAGCAAAGTACAGTGAGAATTATGAGCAATCTAAAAGGTAAATTAAGCAGGATAATATTATAAAAAAATTGCAAAGAGCAATGCTAGAAGAAGGCAACAGAAGAGAAAAAATAGTGACGCAAAAATGGTGAACTGAAAAATCAGTGCATTTAAAAATAAAGTGCAATATGGCAGAGTAGAGCAGAGCAGTGATAATAGTAAATAAAAAAACGTTTGTGTGTGCAACGCTATCGAACAATTTTAATTATAAGGTTAAGGCCAATAATTTAGATTTAGGAAAATTGTAAATATTAATTAGGTAGTCAAATTTACTTCCATTTGTAACCTTTCATTATCAGAATTAATTTCCATTAACATAAGAAAATCAACAGTAACTTAGCAACCTGATGCTATTTTGTTTAAAAAAAAAGAGAATAATTGAATTAAAATTATCTGAAGTTTGTCGAATTTGTGCTCCAGATTTCAATAAAATTTATATTAATAAACGAGCATTTTACCATTCTAAAAGTATTGCATTTTATTGCATATGTATCCATGTGTATGTGGGAGTGTTTGTGAGAGGTTCCACGAAGTAAAATATAAAATTCCCCAATCTCATCTGCGGCTGAGGTTCGGCAGCAAGCACATAAAAATTCCAAAGTTCGATTACGAGCAAATTAGTTATCGGGGCCCAGAGATCGGCACTGCAAGTGATAAACAGAGTCTGCAAGAACGTCCCAACCAACGTCTGCACCTGGGGGAGCATCTCCAGCAGGAAATCCAAGCAGTATTACTACGAGCAGCTCCGAAGCCAGCATACGAGGTAGGATTAAGCCTGCAATTTGAGGGTTAGGTTTGGGATAATGCACCAAACTAAGAGATCAAACCTTCCCGGAGAAGCCTAGCGTATTCTCAAGGTCCCAGTTGCTTTGTGTTTTTTGGAAATTGCGTGGCGTCAGTAGATTGTGTCGGGTTTGGCGAGAATCGAAGCGTCCAAAAACAATTGAAAATCGGCGTAACTTCTACGTCAGATCAAGCAAGAGGCGGTGACGTCATCCTAAAAAACAAGCAAGGGGGTGTGTTCTTATTAGTTGCCAAGTGGGAAAATTCAAATAACTTACCTGACGCGTTTTTCACTGTATTTTTGGGAGTTTAAACGTTCAGACAAGCTGTTTACACTGGCGACATTTTGTGTCATCTGTCAAATAGAGATTACTAATATTATCTTTCATATTCTTATTTAGGTATTTTGCCACTCTGCAAATTAAAATTATTAAATAACAAAAATATTAATAACGAACGTTTCGAGGGACAATCTGCCCTCGTTATCAACGAATAACAATTAAAACGAAAAAGAAAATTAGCTTTTTTCACTGGAAGGAAAAACGACCAACCTCCAATGAATTGTTTGACACTGACGTTTGTTGATATCTATACCTACTTGATCTCATCTTTAAGAATCGATAGCCAACTAGTATCTAAAAATATTGAAAAAGACGACACGCATTTTTGTTCGTTAAGTAAAATATATGCCGTTTCCTTAATTTTTCGCCTAGTTGACATCGATTCTTTAGACAAGATCTTTGTGCTGTGCCACTGTATTTTATGGTTTTCATCCCAAGCATGTTCTGCCAGCTTAGACTTATTGAATTGATACGTTTTCATCATATTTTGATGTTCAACGAAGAACAACATTCAAGGAATTGTATATATAGCATTCCCTGTGAATGCGGGAAATATTATGTCTGTGAAACATCCAGACCTTTAGCAGTTAGAGTTAAAGAAGTTTTTGCTAATTTTAACGATTCTAAGAAAATGGAGCTGAGTATTCGAACACGATTTGTAAAAACATAACTCTATGTCCTTTAGGGAAATGGCGGTAGTAATATAATATTTTTCATCACCCGAATAACCTTCAAACATTTCTCAATAACGCTAAGACTATATTGATTTGTGATCAGATTATCTCTTCTGCCTTGGTCCAAAAGTACACAAATAGCAGCAAAAAGAGCTATTAGTGACTAATCAGCAGATATTCACGTTTTTGTTGCCACCAACATTCCCTTTCATTCATCTTGTACGGCTTAAATTCGCAGTGTACCATTTCACCAATACATTTTCAAGTAATCACAACATATCAGTTTATAATGGAGGGTTTAATCGAAAATTTCTTGTACCAGGAATTATATTGTTTCTGGAGCTAAATGTAATTCTATAAATCGTTCTACAGCCACGTCTTTCCCAATCCTAATTCAATTTAAGGCGATTTTCTCGAGAGCAATTTAATCAATTACTAAGTCTTTGTAAAAATCCTTTGGGCGGTTGCCTTTTATTCTGCGTGTGAGAAATAGCAATAATGGCATTTGGAATATCTTGATATATTAATATTTTTTACTAGATCAGAGTATTTACTGGATAAATTAACATCTGTTGTGTAGACTTGTACATTTTAGGTGCTGTAACTAAAGGAAATGCACTGAAAAAATGCGCTTCTTAAATTTCTTTTGAATGAAAATGCTTTATTGCTACACTGTAGTACCATTTATCCCCGTATACTGTTTGTTATAGTTAAAAAATTTATATACACAGAAAAAATATTTTCTATAATATACATTTCTGTACACATAGTAGAGTACGAAGTGCAAAAGTTTAAGCTACCCCAGATAAAAAGCAGTGGACCTCAAAGTCGGACGAGAAACGTTTACAGTCATACGCGCTAAAGCTAATGAAATAAAACACAATTTAAGCTACAGTACTAGAAATCCAACCGATGTCAAAATCGAAAACTAGACAACCGTCGATATCTAACAACACATTCACAGCAATTGAGGCAAGGAGGAAAATAAACGCTGCCTGACTCGACAACGTAGAGCAGATAGATCGCTTCAAGCGAATTTTAATCTTAATTTGCAGTGTGCCAATATAACTCGTAACTCCTTTTAATAGTATGAAAAAACGAGTAAATTTGTGTCTTCAGGAGAACAGTGACCATTTTGAACGGCTTGTTAGTTTTAATTTTTTTGAATTTGTGAAACAAAAAAAATAATTTCCAGTTTTAATGATTATCTACTTCTTATGATCTGTTTAACAATTTAGTAGTTTAGTTGTTGCTGTTGTTTATATACTGCTATGGTTTTAAGCCCTATAGATCAACTCTGTTAGCATTGCCAATTTAATGAACATTTCATGAAAGCTCAGAGTGAGATATCTTATATAACTGCAAAGCTAAAATTTCAATTTACAAAAAATGAATACAGTTGTAATAAGATGCCAGTAATTGCAGAATAATAATTAATAAACGCAGTAAGCAAAGCTCATTTTGCATAGGGAGCCAAATTGGATGTAAGTTCGGTTAGTTAATTAGGTTTGTGCTAAATGTATAGGCCAAGCCGGATGAAAATTTAATAATTACAAGATGGATGGCGAACACAAGGGAATGAAGCGTAGAACTCAGGCATATATTAATAGTGAAATCCAGTCAGGGTTTTATAAGAAAGGTGATTGAAAGAGGATAAGCTTAAAAGAACATGCAACGAGCAGATAAGTAGGAAGGCATTAAAGCATTTGAAAGAAACCGTAAGAATCAAAAGGCAAGGATTATAGGAATTGCAGAAAAGCAAACACATATGAATTTAAAATTGTGAACGAAAATCAAACAAAAAATTCAAATGGAACCCAATGCAGGAAATGCGCGAATTAAAATACTTTACTCAGTGCAGTGACATGTAAACTTTTAAAACGCTAATTAAAAAGACGTGCAGTGAAAAATAGACAAGCTAAATTAATATAAATGTAAATAATTATTTTAGATATAGCATTAGTGTACAAAAACCTAGTTTTAAATAGAATTATTGTTAAAAGTTAATGTTTTGAACCATGTTAATATTCGCAACTTATTTGAACGTAACTAGCTTTTGTTTTAAAAAAAATGAATGGAGGTTGAAAAATGAATTAATTAATGCGGATTGATGTGGTAAATGTGCTCTCCTTTAAAATTAAATTTTGTGCAATAAATGTTAATATTTTATTATAAAAAGTCCGTCGTTTTAATCAGTGCAATTCAGAGTACGTGTGGTAATATTTGCATAAAAATCCATCATCAAAAATTCGAAGTCCACAAGAGGTGCCTTCCGATACCAAATCGGCTACGATCCAACAGAAGTTTCGAAGTCTGCGTGTTACGAGTACAACCATTGAGGCGACCAGGTCAGCATCCCAGGACAATGAGCAGCTCCGTTAGGCCGCATTCCAGAGATCTCATCACCAGGGGGCCTACAGCAGTTTCCCCACAGCAACGGCGTCGTTTCCTGCGAGCAAGGCAATCGGACCAAAACCAGGTACCCAAATTCGCTAAAATAAGCGCTGCTAGACCTTGGAAAGCTACGTGCAGCATAAAGGCGATAGTACCGAGCAATATTCAAGGAAGTCCTACGGCTCCAGAGGAATAATTGTTGTTCAAATAGCAAATTGAATCCGATTGTGAGGTTATGCGAGTCAAATGACGCCTTCCTAAAACAGTTGAAGTAACGTTCCCGCAAGTGCTAAAACAGAAGACAAATTAATGTCGGGAAAACAGTCAAAATTCAAACAATTACCGATAACACGTTGATCAATTTCACAGTATTTATCATTCAATTAAACGCAACTTGTAAACGTCAACCATTTTGTTTAAAATTTTAGCTAATTTCAGATTTTCAATTGCGCGTTCGAGCTAATGCGAAGAACAGATCCGTACTTAACGAATTTGAGAAATTAAATAATGCATTCAAAGGGGAACCAACCGAGTGATGAGTCTGTGCTTTACCGAAACCGAAACCGAACTAGTTGCAGATAAATAAGATATTATAAGGTGCATACAACTATTTATTTTAGCTATCAATTTACAAGTAGCTTTTAATCAACCTGAGATTTGATAATACGAATACAAAAATATATTTTGGGTGGTATCCCTTATTAAATTATTAACATATTATAAACACATAAATTATAGGGTCCTACCATCTCAATACAATGAAACTTAACCTCCGTGAACACAACACAACTGCAGGTTAGGTACCTATTGGCGCTTCTAGAGGTGGGGCGATTCATGAACGAATCGTTCATTTGAACGACTCCGACCAAAGAATCGTATGAATCGGTTCTTTCCTGTCTCGATTAGTCGTTCAATTGATTCGAAGTTACGTTTTGTACGACGCTACGCAGCGTGATTTAAATCTGAAAGAATCGTGAATCTATGAATCGGTTTCTTCTTGTCTCGGTTCGTCGTTTGTATTAGATTTTGATCGTACGACGCAATGCGCGATTAAAACATTGAAACCAGAACGCGAACGGGATGAACTAAACGAAACCGAATCTTAAACTTGGTTGGTGCCACTGTTTCATAAGGCCCACCGCCCACGGTGCGACTGTTTTGAGATAAAGCTTGAAATCTGAATTCTAGACTGTTTGTAGCAGCACAGAAACTGTCTCAAACAGATAGAAAGTGTATAGCTGTTTATCGAATGTCTGGATCACCCATTTTGAAATGAATCAAATATCACGTGGTAAACACCTTGTAAACGGGGCAACTTCTAACTGCAACGCAACTGCGACCGCGGAACAATGGTAGAGTACAACCGATTTTGACTGATTGCAAACTAGTTTCATTCGAATCGACTCGTGTGCGGTTCCACACTACTACACTTTGCCGAGGTTACAAAAGAGTTGCAAGATCAACTGATTTGCAACGTTTGTCTCAAAACAGTCGCACCGTGGGCGGTGGGTCTAAGTAATACCTGCAACTGCAATGCAATTAAACTGATAACTGACCAAGCGGCAAGCGCATTTCAGCAAGCACAGCAAAGATAGTATGGAAGGTTCATGATTCATAGCGTCCTGGTTTCAAGAATACAAATGCGCTCGGTGCAAAATCTAAAATTCAGGAGGACCGACCCAACCGAACGAAACTGAATCGTTCAAATGCACGAATCGAATGAATCGGTTCATGTTGATTGATTGAATCGTAAGAATCGACTCCCAAAAATGAATCGGATTGCCCACCTCTAGGCGCTTGCGCTAAGAAAGGCTGTGTCTAAACGTTAGCCAATGGGTATGTAATCGGCTTACACGACATCGATATCGCGCGCTGTTTTTGGGTGTGCGACAACGTTGTCGCACGCTGTGTGAAATGTAAGATTTTCAGAGCAGTCGTATATATATGTGAGCATTGCTATGGATTTTTATCGAGGGCACTGGAAATCAACCCTGACGTTCCCCGGGGCCGATTGCGAGACCGAGACGAATTCCAAATTCCTGCCGGCTAATTGGGCGGCACGAGGGGCGGCGCTCACCCCGAGACCGACTGTTTTGTTTATTAGTGTTAAGACTCATAAAAACGAGAAGTTATTAGTATCGAGATTTCTGTTCAAATATTCATTCTGGGGTTTGACTTGTAGCTGAAAACTCGTGAAAATAAAGAGCAGTGGTTGAACAGGGCGTGTTGTGTTTAATTTACCCCTTTAATCCGAGATAAATCTCATATCAGAAGTGGGATCGCCTACGTGTGATAAATAGTTCGAGTTGTGTGTAAAAATTGAACAGTTAACGCAAATTTTGACCGAAACTTTGAAGGAAATCAAGAAGAATTCGCATCGTCCAGCAGTTCCTATTCCTGTCACTGCTGTTGATGTTCCACGGTTCGATCCAACGGATCCACTTTTAAATGGACCGAAGTTGAACAGCTTGCACGAGCTTCCAGTGGGTTGGTCGGGGAAGGGCGAGATTGGCTTTCCACGTGGGAGCCGGAGATCAAAAATTGGACGCAGTTCAAAGCGGATTTTGAGAATTTGTATCCACCGAAAAGGAATTTAAGCGAAAAATTGCCCAAGGCCAGTTTGTATTCGACTGATGCAGCCACGACTTACTGTGAGTATGCCAGACGAAAGGTCACTCTTTTAAACACTTTGAATTTTCATTTATCTGATGACCAAATATTAGAAATTGTAATTGGCGACATAAAAGATGTTCATGTAAAAACTGCAGCCTTTATAGGCAACGTTCATTCAATCCTTGATTTGTTGCGTTTGCTTGACAATTACAAGCTATTTAAACGCGAAAATCTGTCAAACAAGCGATCATATCCGTTCTCTGAAACAAAAGATTCCAAGTCAATGAAGCTCTGTTATAACTGTAACAACGCGGTCATTTAAGTCGTCATTGACGCGAATCATTAAATTTAAAAGCCTCGACAAGCGACTCTTAAAAAAAATGACTCTTCATCCTGTTGTTTGTGATTTTTGTGGTAAATGTGGGCACAATAGTGACAAATGTTTTGCAAAGGATAGGCGTGATAAAAGTTTGACTGGCTCTAACCGCAAACTTAATATTTGACTAGGCGTGAATTATTTTTGTGTCACTTTGGACAAAGATTTTTCTACTATTTTCCAAATTCAAAATTTAAATGTTAATTGTATCATTGATACAGGTGCCGAATGCAGTCTTATTTCAGAAAAAATATTCAAGAAATTACACTGCCGTTTGGAACCAAGTTACATTATATTAAAAGGCATCGGTAGTAACTTGATTCCGACCCGCGCAAAAACTTCCTTACTTATTGAAAAAAATGGTACCGCGTTTAAGGTTATTTTTTTATGTTGTGGATGACTCCGCAATGTCACCAGATGTTATTCTGGGGCGTGATTTGTTAAATTATAAAGGTGTGAAGATTTGTACCGATTCGCAGGGAACTCGACGAGGATGATTTTGGATCAGCTGTTAAGAATATTAATCGAATTTCAATTTCACCTGAATTAATTAATACCCCATTAAAAGACAAAGATATGGTTGATTTACTAAAATTATTGAGCGACTTCGGTGACATTTTCACAACCGGTAATTCTGTCGAAGCCATAAAAACCGCTAAGCTGTCTATTCGGCTCAAGGAAAACAAAATTATCAGATACAACCCTTATCGAATGGCTACGTGTGAGAAAGAATAAGTCAAAACTAGCGTAGAGGACCTCTTAAAAAAAAATGGAATAATTCGTGAGAGCAATTCGCCATACGCCAGTCCGGTCCGTGTTGATTTTAGAGCACTTAATCGAATAACAATTAAAGATAGTTTTCCCCTGCCGCGGATTGATGATCAGATCGATCGGTTAAAAGAATTAAAAGATAAAGATGTTTTTGAGTATTTCGACGATTTATTAGTTCCGTGCGACACCATTTCAGAAGGGTTGGGAAAATTAGAATGTGTTTTGCGTGCGTTAGCCGAAGCAGATTTTTTACTAAATATAAAAAAATGCAGATTCTTTGGAAATGAATAATGTGTTACAAATTTATGATAATATTTTCGGAACTACTAAACGACTTATTTCTGATCGAGGCACAAATTTTACTGATAAAACTGTGAAAGAATTGTTGACAAAATTAGGGATCAAGCAACATCTTATAGCAAAAAGTGCACCCCGTGGCAACGGACAGGTGGAAAGATATGTTTCAACAGTACTAAATTTATTAAGGACAGAAATTCAAAATAAGTCAGAATGGCCGACCAGTGTTTCTAAATTGCGAGTAGCTTTAAATACTAGATTTTCACCTATTTACTTACTAACCGGTCAAAACAGTAGTTTACCTGAAATAGGATCCTTGACAGAATTTATGTTGCCAAAAGAAACTAATACTAATTTGGAAAATGACCGAGCTCTGGCATACGAGCGTACAAAAAAAAACAAGCAGATTATTCTAAGCGACGATTTGATAAGACTAGAAGAACCAACAAAACAATAAATGTAGGTGACTTCATTTTCCATCCCTCCGGAAATTCGCATTTATCCAAGCTCGAGCGAAAATATGAAGGTCCGTTTGAAGTGCTGCAGCTTCTACATAACGATCGGTTGGAAATTCAGAACTTGGCTACTACCCGGAAGAGAATAGTTGGGAAAGATATGGTCCGAACTTGGCCAGGAGAATTTTCCGACTAAGTATTCAGTAACGGTGAGTAGAAAGGGCTGTGTGAGCATTTTGTGAAAATTCTGAGCATTGTTAAAATTGTGAAAAGCATTGTGAAAATTCTTGCTGTGTAACTTGTGAGCATTTTTGCTTGCTGTGAGACTGATTAAAAATTGTTGCTGTGAAACTTGTGAGCATTTTTGCTTGCTGTGAGAATTCTGAGCATTGTGAAAATTCTGAGCATTGTTAAAATTCTTGCTGTGTAACTTGTGAGCATTTTTGCTTGCTGTGAGACTGATTAAAAATTGTTGCTGTGAAACTTGTGAGCATTTTTGCTTGCTGTGAGACCGATTTAAAAAAAAAATCTTGCTGTGAAACGTGCGAGCATTCTTGCTTGATGTGAAACTGATGAGAAACCAATTCGTTGAAAGCAGAACGCTTTGCGGTGGTATTCTTTGTGAATGGAAATAGTAGTATTGCTTTTTGCAATGTTTTAAAGCATAACGCTTTGCAAGGTTGCTGTTGATTATACGAGGGCTGCTGAAAGCACAACGCTTTGCAGGATGACCTCAAAAAAATGTTTCGGGTTGCTGTTGAAAGCATAACGCTTTACAGGACAAACTGTTGAAAGCTTAACGCTTTACAGGACAAACTGTTGAAAGCATAACGCTTTACAGGACAAACTGTTGAAAGCATAACGCTTTACAGGACAAACTGTTGAAAGCATAACGCTTTACAGGACAAACTGTTGAAAGCTTAACGCTTTGCAGGACAAACTGTTGAAAGCATAACGCTTTACAGGACAAACTGTTGAAAGCATAACGCTTTACAGGACAAACTGTTGAAAGCATAACGCTTTACAGGACAAACTGTTGAAAGCATAACGCTTTACAGGACAAACTGTTGAAAGCACAACGCTTTACAGGACAAAAGAGAAAAGATCTTACTGTTGAAAGCAAAGCACCTTGCAGGACGAAAAGCTGGGTATTGGATGTGAATATTGAATAGAAAATCGCTTTATTGATATGTTATTGATGTTGTGATGATTATGGAATGTATGAAAAGTTGATTGCTGTTGTCTTTAGGAGTAAAACTCGATGCTTCAGAGTTGTTTCTCCATTCCAGGTAGTTTGGTAGTTGAATACGAGGAGGACGACATCCTAGGTGATCGTTAATTCGAGAACGAATTCAAGCTTCAGGTTGGCCGTGTGAGCATTGCTGTGGATTTTTATCGAGGGCACTGGAAATCAACCCTGACGTTCCCCGGGGCCGATTGCGAGACTGAGACGAATTCCAAATTCCTGCCGGCTAATTGGGCGGCACGAGAGGCGGCGCTCACCCCGAGACCGACTGTTTTGTTTATTAGTGTTAAGACTCATAAAAACGAGAAGTTATTAGTATCGAGATTTCTGTTCAAATATTCATTCTGGGGTTTGACTTGTAGCTGAAAACTCGTGAAAATAAAGAGCAGTGGTTGAACAGGGCGTGTTGTGTTTAATTTACCCCTTTAATCCGAGATAAATCTCATATATATATATATATATATATATATATATATATATATTTACAATGATTTTTAAAATAGTTGCCATCAAATGTACAGGAGATTGTATATCTATCTGAATATTCAATCTCGGTATTTGAATAAAAAAAGGAGTTATTTCCTGCCTTGCACGTTATGAGCATGAGCACAAAAGAATCGAATATGTGCCATATATAAAAGGTAACTTAAACCACAACAGAACACTAAGGCATTTAATTACTAATCAGTTTCTAACTAAATGCTGAGGCCACGAGCAGCTATAGCCAGACAAGAATAAGGGCTGCCTGTCATTACTGCTTTCAGGCAAACAATTACGGATTAAGATAAGAACCCGATTTACGCCTGTGGTCTAAGTCAGAAATACATAATTTACTTGTTCAGTTGTTTTCGAATGTTCGTCATAGATTTAATGATTTTACAATTTTCTGTAGCCGTCTGATTTTATTTTGCTCTATTATATTACGTTATAAAGAAGTCGCGTAGCGCAGTTGGGAAAGCGCTAGGCTTGTATTAAGCAAGTCCTCGGTTCGAATCCCTCGGCGGCCGGAATTTTTCCGCAGGTTTGGCGATTGAAATCGGGCTCGATGAAACCATTCACAGTTGGACACCAAATTAACTGTGCTCTACTCAGAACCACAGACCTAAGAGATAGAGTAACAAGGTCAACACATCCAGAAAACACACATCGCACAGAATGGTTGTTACGCAAGCACAAAAGACGCGATCCAACGCTGTAACCCGAATCCGGGTCAATTTGAGTATTGTACCGCCAGATGCAAGCATTCAAGCGTATAAAGCACCAGCCTCTACATCGCAAGGTAAATGAGGTTACAGATAATACATACATATTACGTTATAATTTATAATTATATTACTATTACTATCATTGGTTAATGCCAAATTATACTCCTGAAAATTTATTAGTTGATGCTTTGTGAATATGGGCAGAACTTACGCTCCAACAAAAAAGTGTGGAAAACGATTACGTTAAAAACGCGAAAATGCTGTTATTACATGCTGATCCGATGAATATGCAGAAGAAAATGGTCATCTCAGATACTACAATAGGTAGGTATTGAATTAAGAACTTAATATTGTTTTCACCGACTGACATCGAAAATAGATGTTTCTGTCATTTGACAACAGAAAGTTGACATTCGCCGCTGAGTGAGCGTTTTCATCACTTTGCCGCTCGGCCACCGGTCTAGGTTTCCGCGTGAGCAAAATAGTTAGCCACTAGTGATGGGAAGTTTCGATACTTTTGCGGACTCGTTCATTCCAATCCCATTCCGCAAGTGGATTGAGTCCATCGGATTCGATCCTCGGATCGACATCGAAATTGAATGTGCATTTCAGACACCCGGGGTCCTCGGTCATTCCGGATCCGGAACGAACAACGCGAGTATCTTTGTTTTGGTGAATGGTCACGCAGTCGGTAATTCAGTATGTTTATATGTCTCAAACATCAATTGGGCACATACAAAGCCGCCAAAAGCCATAAATCACTGATAACTGATAAAAAAGCATGCAACTTCGGCCGTATCATGTATCGGCTGTCGACGTCGAGCCTTTAAAACGAATACCATCATCATTTGCTGTTCCCCATCAACACATTGTATTGTATTCTGTATTGAAATGGATTGAATAGCGGAATGCCAAAGGAATGAATGTCCGCGAGAATTAACGCCTGGCGACCTTTTCGTTCCTTGGAAGGAATCCGGACCGAAAGTTGGACTCGATCCAAATCGATCCTGCCCCGGATTCGATCCTTTGTATCGAATCCGACCGGATCTACACATCGCTATTAGCCACGTCAGGATGATGCTTTGACAACGCTCACCAATTGTTTAAATAATCGCGCCATATGTCACAGACTACGCGAGTAATTTTAAATTGTCAATGCATTTTTTCAATAAAATGAAATAATTAAAATTATTGACTATTACTTTTGTGCTTAACCAATCTGATAAAATATGTCTATTAGTTCACGGATGAAAGCTTATTGTTCATTTATACCTGCAGAAGACTTCTAGGAAATGACAGATTCTTGAATGTAGTAGTTGGGGTTGTTATTAATGAATGCGCCTAGCAAGATTATCCTTTTTATAAAATCCCACAGTCAAGTGCAGGCATGATGCGAAATTGATTTCGTTAGCTTTTCTTCCAGAACAGCAGTTAGTCTTCATTAACTAGAAATTAGGCTGTGTTAATATTTATAGAGCAAATACATATATTACTAACAACTAGAAAAAAACTTGGATTTTACAGTGCTTCTTATTATGTTCGTGTAGATGCAGTCGGTCAACCTACTCCCATTTTTAACACCTTTACGTCATTTTTTTTTCTACCGTACTGAAAATGATATATCAACTAAATAAAAACTTTATCATTTCAATAATCCCAATGCTCGCCAATGATGGCAAGTAATCAGAGACTCCAGTTGAATTACAGTGGGCTAAAGAATCACAGATCGCTGTTAATATGGTTTGCTATAGAAGAGAGTATAAGGCATAATATTGACATTGAGAATGTTATGAAAACGCACATGGTCTACAATGAAAAATTTTTAATGCCAAACAAGCAAATGTTTAGAAAAGAGTAGCAAAGGTATGTTGGGACGGTGCGGAGATAATTGTAAACCGCAACCTTTTGATAACATCTACCCACCATTGGGGCTGCGGCAATAAAAATTCTAATAGCAAATGCTGGCACACTCAAACTACTTATATAAACTACCTAATAAATAACTGAAATGAAATAAAATCGAAAGAATCTTTACTAGCTGAGAATCGGCTATATTGGTCATACATTCAGAACATGTAACTAACCCAGCAGTGGCGTAACTAAGATTTTGCTCTGGGGGGTGTTCTAAGAGAGTGATCTACCTTACAATAATAATTTTGAAAAATTGAGCGTACCATAAAGTTGAAACGGGCCAATTCGTGCCACCTGTATTTACCTATTTCATATCTTTTATTATATACCCAATTAGTAATAAGGCCCAGCGGTATGTGTTTTTATGTTTATTTACGTAGCATCGCATTATAAGTGGGAAATGCTATGTGAGTCATCGCGGACTATGGAGTCACGAGCGTGGAGGCGCTAGTGTTAAGTGAGAAAATGTACTAACAGTACAAGTTAATTCGGAGAACAAGAAGCAGCGGATTTGAAACGACGCTGAGGCCTGCAAGTGAACTCATTCGCTGTCAAACCTACAAAGGGCAAAGGTCGTCCTGATTCGCACCCTAATAGGCGAATAGTGCGGATTAATTGGTTCGCGCCCAAATTGACCAAGTGAAGTCTTACGTGGGCCCACTATGGGGTACGTACAGCTCTAGGCGAGGTGCCAACCAAGAAGCGAAGCAACGCATTGGAGACGCCAGCGGCGTCCAAAGGGAACAAGGTTAGTTCTGTTTGCAATCGCGCTAAGAGATCTAACAACAATAGAACATTGTCAATAATTGTTGTAATGAACCATTGCACAATTACGAGCAAGTGGGTCGCTGCCAAATAACGGGGAATGACCGGCCGGCATTGCGTCATTTGCTGATTTGGCGTTCAGGGGCTGCAAATAACGAAGCGTCCGAACTATTTGTGTGTGCGGAATTACTTTAGGCATTGCGCTCGTGAGCTTTGACTTTGCATGTGCTACTGAATGTTTGGAATCTAGTTAAGGCATTGTCTCATGTGCAGTGCATACCGGATTTCTGTACTGGTTTTTATGTATATTTTTATGTGTGTGTATATGTTTGTTTACAGATTATATGTGTTCCTGCAAACTGTTGGGTTTTTATAACCGTTGGTGTTTGCATTTGTAAGTACAACATTTCAGGTGTCAGCGAGCTGATTTCAACAATATTAGTATGCCCTTAGCTGCACTGACGATGTGAATAGAGCCTCATTACTCACCGACTGGATAAGCTAGCGTACCAGGGCATTTTAACGTAATAATTCAGTAGGAGTAGGGCTAGGCAAGGGGCCGTGTTACCTCCTAGTTACATTTAAAAATTTACTAACTGATGTTGACAGACGTCTATTCAAATAGGTGAAATTAACTTGCGTGGCATTTCATTTTCTTATTAACCAAAAGGCGTCAGAAATAATTATTTGCTAAATAAATAACAACTTAGCTTGCTTGTAAAACAAAATTTCAAGCTATGCCTGTCCTTGCAATAACTCTAACCTATGAAAATGTTAAATGTTATTTTGACTGTAAAAAAAGTCCTATAGAAATGAAAGCAACTATACTGTTTATTTATAAACAATAAAATAATTACAATTGTATTACAACTTATAGTAGTAATTCAAGTTTTCTTGTTTTATTTTTGCTAACTCGTTTATGATTTCATCTATGTTCACCTTAAGTTCATTGTGAATGGAGAGCCAATCCATTCAGCCTATATTGCGATGTTGTATTTCGGAGGTAAGTCTTAATTCTTTTGAAGGTGAAGAATGATCTTTCAGCTGTTGCAGTTGACACAGAAATCGCAGCAACTTGAATATGTTGGGAAACATGTCCTTCTTGCACGTAGCTAGGGCATCCATTGCTGTCTGATGTGGAAGATTTTGTACATTTTGGCTTTTCCGGTATAATTTGAACTCAGCAATCACGTCCGAGTGATGTTCGTTGAGATCGGATTTTAAAAATGGTCGAGTCCGAATTCCGAATGTAATAGTTGATATTCAATTATACATTACTAAAATGTAATTTTGATTTTTTGTTTAAGACGAATTTTAGTTATTCCTAAAGCTTCTGGGGGGGTGTTCTGACACCCATATCACCCCCCATATTTACGCCACTGTAACCCAGGAAACCTTCAATGAAGCAGTCGTAGTCGCTCAAGTAATTATCAACGCCACCATTCCAAATCGCTTATACTGGGTGATTCTTGACTTATACGCATAATTGCGAGGAATGATAGTTCGTGATGTGTAGTGATGGGTAATTGAAGAAAAGTGTAGTAAAGGTATTTTATTAACGGAGATAACGAATTAATTATGTAACTTAAATGAAGTATCACAACAATTGTTCGAAGTGATTTCTTTCGTTTTCGATGAACACCTGAGCGCGTCGAATCCATGCTGCACCACACGTTCGTACTGGACAACACGTAGAAAAGTTTTTCGACCGGGATGATATCTTTGAGGAAACCTTTTTGCATAAAGCCGAGCTGCAATTACTGAATTTTGGTGTACTTCCCCGTAATTTAATACTATGTTCATGAGTTCTGCGTTGCTGATGTTAGGTGCCATAATTTCCTTTTACGAATAAAAGAAGCTTCAATTTGACAACTAGTGACGGAGAGTGGCAGGTACAATTCAAGGTAAATGCGATAATTTTATATTTTACTAGTTTACCACTCTCAATATAATTAGTTCGTTATCTGCGTTAATAAAAAACGTTTACTACACTTTTTTAATTACCCATCTCTACAAATCACGAACTATGAGTCCTCGCAATTATGCGTATAAGTCAAGAATCACTCTGTATAGATATTAAAATTGCCTGTTATTTTTAATCTAATAAAATAAAAGCATAGAATTAGGCACATACGGCAAAGAACTTGCGATCTTGGCGCTCGACGTAATTAGTTAAGACGAACTGTTCAGAGAAACTTAAACAAGTATATATTTTGATGTTACTACGTAGAAAATCTTAACATTGGAAATCCTAATATCTGAAGAATTATTGAACTAATAGACATTTTTCAACAACCGTTGATTATACCTACATTTCTAGTCAACGGTTATGTATATTCAGAAAACCAGAAAAAAATGCAGTATTCGCCAACCATTTAAATAAATGATCAATACCACATAGAAGAAAATAGTCTGAATCATATTGAACAAGTCCCACTCGAAAATAAAACGGTATGTTAAAACATTGAACCGAAAAATGTCCCTAACAGATGTGATAACAAATGTGCTTCTCATAATTTCAATGCTCAATGCATGCCTAAGAACAGTGTACTTTTCAGAAGCATGGAGAGAAGAAAGCATTTTAATGTTTCACGGATAACCCGGAAAAATCGTCCACCGATCCAATAAGTTTACTGTCTACCATCTCCAATATCTCAATATCAACCATTTAATACCATAACTTTTTTGGATTTAAAAGTGAATATTTTACCAATCAACCAAATTTACGTCGGAGAAAATTTGAAAACAAGACGTATTTTTTATCACATTTGCAAAAAGCTTCCATCGTGTTTATCTAAACGGATTCATACAAAAAATGTTAAAAATGAGGCATGCGCATGTCTTCATATTTATTACATGTCGTTCAGTTATTTTTATCAAACACAACTTTCGAATTGAGAATATATAATAGTATACTTCTTCAATCCGGCAGATAAGCGTTTGAGTTCCACAAGGATTGATATTGGGATCAACATTCTTTAATATATTTGCCATTGACAATCGACATCCCCACTAGTTATGTACAACGACTATACAGCGATATCTCAGAAAACCAATATATTCATCAAGCAGTAGGTATATAATTTACTAAAAGGTATTGATCAATTAAATAATTGGTTCATTCAAACGCTGATGCGTTAAAAAAACATTGATAAATGTAAATGCAAGATGTTTATCTTTTGTAGGCCGCCAAATCTACCTAATACAAATGTTGATAATACTTCATTACGAATCTCATACCAATTCATTTGGATTTTCTACATTAATAAAAAACACCTACAGAATCCGATGTATGACTAGGCATTCTGTATACAATTTAGAAAAAAAGTATTCCACTGCATAGCCACCGATATCCAGTAATGATTGTAACATAGGGTAAAGGATCAACAGCATAAACGAACATAAACAAATTACCGGTCTTATAGGACGAAGTGTTACTCATTAACGAACACTGAGGGGTACGTAAGGGATTTGCAGATACTCTATGAAACAGGAATTCTTAATTACAAACATTGAAGAATTTTTAGATCAGAGAATAAATACATATGTAATTGATTCATATTTTTCAGTAATGAAATGTGTAATTCTGTTGTATATCAAAATACCCGAATTGTGAGAAGTTGAGTAGAATTACGAGAACACAAATTTTATAAAATAATGGAAAGTTTAAAATACGTTACAAAATTACATTTAATATGAACTGTATACGACCGAGGTGTCAGCGAGTGCGTGTAGTATTTTGATAGAGTGGAAAATAAAAGTGGCAAAGGGGTTCGGCGCACCAACTGTTTTCTATAATGCGCGTTCAAGAAAAACATCTGTCATAAACAGCGTAAAATGCAGGTATTAACACAAATGAAAGATTATTTCTTTAAAAACATAAACATTTTTACTTTTTATGGTTTGTATTTACGAAATTATGGATACATTTATGGAACTACAGTAATTAGTTATAACACAAAATATTTCAAATAACAAGTATATCATAAGTATTAACATGGTAAACGTGCTGAAGCACAAATCTATTTTTATTGTCTTACTAAAATAGCGAACTGAAATAATGAAAAACATTGTCGTTATTATAAAAAATATATGAAAAATTGCTGTGTGCTGTTATCATTGCGTCACCTAGTCGGTTTTTAAGGTGACGCATCAAACAAAATACTACAAAAGTTTATTATATTGGTTCTTAAGCTGCACGCGTCTTATTTGACCTCTAGAAATAAGCAAAATATATTTTAATATAAAGGGTCGCTATTATGTATGTATGGGACCAAAACTGCCCTGGTCAAACGGTTTGAGATATGTTTTTCCTATTTGGTATATGTTAATTTGAGGATATTTTGCATATTTTGAAGTCGAGAATAGTATATTGTATGTTAAGAGCTGAAAGTGCATTCTTGCCGCTTGCGCATGGATATTGCTGGTTGAGGCAAAGCCGAAACCAGCAATCATGCAAAAGTGGCAAGCGCACTTTTAGCTCGAAACATACATACTATTTTTTCGACGACTGAGCATATTATTAAAGGAAAATATCAAATTTCATTTTATTGCAAATATTAATTGACAATCAAGTTAACATTACTCGCACAGTCTATTAGACATGTGACGCGATTATTTCGACAAATGACGGGCATTGTCAAGGAAACATTCGGACGTGGCAACTTATTTAGTTCACGCGGAAACCCAAAACGCTCGGCGAGAGGCAAAGTGATGAAAACGCACGCTCAGCGGCAAATGTCAACTTTCTGTTGTCAAATGACAGTGAGAAAAATCTACTTTCGATGTCAGTTGTCGAAAAAAACTGTTTTTACATAGTTTTGTTAGTGCGGCCGTCATATAAATTTTTTTTTAAATAGCAACCTAGGCTGTGTGATTCATCAGTAGAAAGTTTATTTTTATCTCTTTTCAGAAATATTACACGTGTATAGACTGTAATATATCTCCAGCCCACTTGAGGTGCCAAAATTGTAATATAATTCCTTCTCGCGGTGTTATTTGTATTAATGTCAAACTCCAAGTTGTGAGTCAAAATGTAATAACTCTACCTTTTGAGCATTATTTCATATCAAATGAAATATACCTTTTTACTAATTATTAAAAGAGAAATACTATCAGGTACAGTGCACGTATGTACTTACCTTACTTCTTAATGCAATAAATAGGAATTGACGTAACTCTTAAATCAATTTGACATTAAAAATTATGTCATGTGATTATTATCTTTTAAGCCTCGACTAGTCAGTTCTACAAGTAATAAGACTCATAATTCCCAGCTGAATGGGTTAATCTTCAACTAACAACTTTCTCTAATAGTTAAATACGGAATTACCTTTAAAATAGAATAACTATTTGATTTTATGAATCAAATACAAGTTTCAGGCACTTCACAAAGTTAAATTCACAGGTGCAGTTTGTTAGTAGCACATTGAAGTTTAATCTGACATTACAAAATAAGATACATATTGTCAAAAATACTTTAATCAAATGTTAAATTTATCCAAAGTTGATTAAATGAGAATTCTAAAAATAACCTAATTCCAAGATGTGTAAATTTCAAAATGTAATTGTCGAAAAACGTCGAGTACTCGAATCACTATTGAATTTAGAAAAATAATTTTTCTAAATATAATTACAATATCTTTACGATTTGCCTCACCAAACTTGCTTTATAATTTCAAATATTTTGTAAGAAATGGGCACTAACGTTCTGAATGTGTATCTTGTACCTGAATGCTCTATTTCAGCTTCTAACTGAATAAATTGTAGTCAGCAAACACCTCCTTTGGTTGTTCCCTACCAAATCAAACCTTGTTGTAGCTCTTTGAAAACTTTACTGCTTGGATAGACCGTTCAACAGCATACCACAACACTCACTTTCACTGTTTTTACTGGCTTCGTAGTAATATACCACGTTAAATGGAATCAAATAATCTTGAATTATGTATTTGAATAATATTTGTGAAGTGAAGTCAAATTTGATCGTAGAGAATACTATATTACTAGTACGTATCAAATCATCAATTATTATTTTTCACAATTAATGGAAATTTAACCCTGACTATTTCTCGTAGATTATGAATTGAAGTTATTTTGTTACTACTAAATATCAACAACCTTCTGGTTGCCCTTACAACCCCACCAGTTAAAACATACAACTGTTACATCACATGATACCCATTAGATATCTGGATATAATTATTTCAATTAAATGTATCGTACATACGGTATGCTGCATTATAAGGCGTACATAAGAAAATAACGCAGATAAATAAAGAAAAAACATTTGAGGCATAATTAATTGATCGCTGTAAATTTAGTGAAATCCATTGCATTAACAAAACGTCATAATCATAAATAAACAAAACACAAACAGTAATTAAAATTTGGGATAACAAATAACATTTCTTAAATACAAATAAAAACAACATTATTAGTTAACAGTAGTTAAGAGAGGAGATGTTCAAATTGCTGCCCATTTAAGTTTTAGCAATAATGAATGCGCTTTTTAAAATTGTCTAAAGGGTCATGCAAAGAATTGCGAGAAATAGCAGCCATTTCAGAACGAATCCAATTTTTCGTCTAAATTGTCAGGTCTATTTAAATTAACCAGACTTTTTAAACGGCACCACAAAAAAATCTTAAGGAGACAGATCCGGTAACTGAGCGAGCCACTCCACGGTTCCTCTTCTCCCGATCCAACGCATATCAAAAATGTAGCTTAAATTTTAATTACGCACTGCAAGTTCTAGTTGGGAGACGCACCATCCTGCTGAAACCAGATGTTTTCGTTGACTGCATTTGGGTTATCATGATTTGGAAAGAGTTCTGTAATTTGAGGAATAATATTTTCCCACAGCATTTGAAGATATCTTTCCGACGTAAGGTTGCCTGCAATGAAAAATGGTTAATGTTGTGACCACCAATACCAGCCCACACGTTAACTTTCCGGGGTCGCTAGTTGTAAACTTCTTCCATCCAATGGGGGTTGGTGTCAGACCAGTATCTACAGTGGTGCCTGTTTACAGATCCATTTAAACGAAAAGTAGCTTTATCCGAGAATACAACTGAATTGGAAAGACTGTAGTTTTTAGAAATAACTTCCATGGCCCAATCACAAAACTGGAGCCTTCTGTCGAAATCTTCTGCCAATTCCTGTACTAAATGTAGTTTGTAATGGTAATTTACAGTGCAATGGAAACTTTATATCTAATGTATTTTCTGTCTATAAACTTGAGTATGTTTCAGATCCTGGCAATCTGAACACCCTATGGTAAAATTAAATGAATGAGCAAAGCAAGCAAATAAAAATTATACAGGCAACAGCCTTACGTTACTTTTTCGCTTCATTACAGATTCAGACAAAAGTTGTGTCTTTATTTGCTGTGGTAACCATTGATTGAACGGATGCTTTGGATGTAGTTGACCATGCTGATTTCGGAATGGCGTGCTGTTTTTTGGTAAAGCATCGTATGATGAGGTTAGCGCCATATGCTGCAGCCATTTCTGTAGTAGCACTGTATACTCGATTCGTGTCGCACACAATTGAAATAAAGTTTCTTGTTTGTAACCAACTGAATTCTTTCAGCCACTGACAATCTTTGGAATTTATTGCAATTAGTGATGTGATCTTTTTGACATATTCTGCACTTGACGGGTTAATTGGCGGAAGTTTTTGGTGGTAGTTCTTGCTTAGGATTTTGCGTTGATTGAATACAATGATTGGAATGAAACTTACAAGAAGTCATTATCTTTTGGCAGTCTTGTATTTGGTTGGGTTGTTGCAGCGACTGATTATATAATTGGTTCGTATCTGGATCCTATTTGCGAGTGCCGATGTGATTGAACCACGGCCCCCAATTGTCAGTCGGAATACCTAAGTTTTTATAGCTACTGAACACTTCATGATGATGTAGTGCAGTCTCTTGAGCTCCTGTGCTAATTTGTGAAGGAGAGCGAGATTGTATACACTAATTTGTTTTATATTAGTCGATTACCTCTTCTGAAGCATATTCAAGGCGGCGTTATAATTTGCTTCTGTAATTGCCAAAGTTAAATTATTTTACTTGGTTCCTCTTTGACGTGTGTTTTTTAATTCATTTTTGTTACGTCGTCTAATTAATGGTTATCACGAACCAGCTCCGTGAACAGATCTTTGAAAGTGACCCAATCTTTATCTGTGGTAGAACTGTAGATTATTCTTTCTGTAGGCATTGATAGAACAGGCTAATTAATTCTTGATATTCTTCTGGCATCTTTGCATACTTTGTATTTTTAACATATGCTTGGGTGAATTGGTTTTCATCGATGACGATCTTTTGTGCAGCTCTGTCATACCATTCCATTGATTCTTGATTACTGCTCGAAAATAAACGAATGCTTGCTCGTTTCCCTTCTTGATTATTTCTCTGGCCTTGACCACGACGTTCTGGTTTCTGCATGCCAAATTGCTGTCTTCTTACCCGCTTTGATTGCACGGAGTCTTCTTCTGATACCCTTGGTTGACCATCTTTGGATTTCTTTTGGACTTCCATTGCTCTCGGGTGGATTTGCAAATATCTTCTTACCTCTTTGTAGATTTTATTGATTTGCTCCAAGTTGTTTTTGAACTGTGGGTTGGGATGTTCAGCTCGCTTATGTTCTCATGATTTTTCTCCATGCTGCTCCATAATTCTTTCAGCACCACATCACCTTTTTCTTTTCGTTGTTATTTTCTTTTTCTTTTTTTTATTTCTTTCATTAAGTTCTACCATTTCGCCTTGGAACCGCTTTTGCACTACTTTATGGGGTGCGAACGTCACTTACATTAAGTTTTTGTGTTTTAAACCCAGATAACTAGAATTGCTGTCTTTACTATATGAAGTTTTCAATTTTTTTTGTAATGAACCCATTTAAAATTTTATACCGTTGAAAACACATTAAAACTTACCAAAAAAATAAATGAAAAAATATATAGGTTGTCAAAAAATTGACGACCTCATCAGATTTAAAACAAATGATATAAAAATCTGGATTCGGCCGCTGGCCTCTTAGACGAGTGGATGTGTGTCTGTGTCGCGCATGTTATCTATGCACGAACTCGCTTGCCAGTGACCCGCATTATTTAGTGAGTCTATTTTATTTACTTTAAATATGTTTCGGTTTCAACAACCACTCAGCAACAAATTCCAATTTCCCAATAACAATTATTGCATGCAAACCAACTACTAATGCCTAACAATAACTCGCACATGCAACAATTATTAAGACAGATGTTCCCTACGTATGTTATACTAATCGCATTCACCAGCCCATGCGCTGGCCACCATTGAATCCTTATAACCAGGATTGATTCAGCACCTGAAACCAAAATAAACGATGACCAACCCCAAACGAGCTCTCTCGACTGGCACGCAGTGAAAAAGAGAAAAAGATGCCACCTTCCCCTGATAATAACCTCGAATTGCAAAGCCAAATCAACGATAACAACAGATTTAATTTATTAAATGACCTACAAGAAGATACCGTTATGGAAACAACTAGAGAGCAGCCATGAACTGCAGGAGTAGAAAATTATACCGCAATGATTATAAACCTGACACAATTATTAGAAACTGAACAATACAACTCAAAAACACTAGCAAAAAACTTCGTCAAGATAAATACTAATAACTCTGAAACATATCGAAAACTTGTCAGACATCTTGATGTCGAGAAAATTACTTATTTTTCTCGTCATCAACAAAAATAATTTTTCATACATATCAGATTAAGGAAGAAAAAGCATTTAGAGTAGTAATTAGAAACCTTCACCTAACAGTCGATGTTGAGTTGATAAAAGAAGAACTGAAAGCGAAAGGGCGTATTGTACGTAATTTAATAAATATAAGACACAGGGTAGACAAGACACCAGTTTTTTTACTACTACTTTGTAGACCTTGAGTCTGCCAGTAACAACAAAGAGATATACGAACTTAAATCTCTGTTAAATCTGATCCTTACAGTCGAACCACCAAGGACACAACCAATACAATCCAGCGTACTCGGTGTCGAGCATACGGAAACAGAAAAACTTACTGCAGAAAACCATTCGCGAGCTTAAAATGTGGTGGTCATCATAACACGGTGACATGTACAAAGTAAAAAAACACTCCTGCTACATGTGCATTGCGTAATGGAGCCCACCCAGCAAACTGTAAAGGATGCTCTGTCTACCAAAAACTTCAGTCTAAAAGAGGAAACAACAGCACCATCCCTAGAATGCAAGTACCACAACTCCAAAGACGGCCACAATTTGACCAAACATAAACAGGGCGAACAGGTTCCGAACTAGCTATGCCGCAGCCGTTGTTGGACAACAACACATCATGACAACATCAGACATTCAGAATACTATGATGCTCAATCTGCTCACTAGCCTGATAACCAAAATCTCCTAATAATGGATACACTAAGAATAGCCGTATGGAACGCAAACGGACTTTTACAACGCCGTTTAGAAGTAGAAGCGTTTCTAAACACCCAAAAAGTCAATTTGTTCTTGGTATCTGAAGCACACTTTACTGACTACAACTACCTCAATATCCACAACTACAAAACTTATTACGCTTGCCACTCCGACAACACAGCTCATGCTTTAACCGCAATTATGATCAACAATAAATGATCACACTATGAAATGGGGAAGTTGGAGTTGGTGACATAATAGTGTCAGCAGTATACTGTCCTCCCCGACATTTAATAACTCAAAACAATTTGAAGGCTTCTTCAATACTCTAGGAGGCAGATTTATAGCAGGTGGCGATTTTAATTCCAAACACCCCTTATGGGGTTCCAGATTAATTAACCCAAAGGGAAGGCAATTATATAAAATCATCTCAGATAACGACTATAATGCAGTAGCCACAGGTAAACCCACCTATTGGCCAAGCGTACCGAATAAACTGATGCACAAAAAAATTCTCGCCTAACTACATTGATGTTGCTGATTGCTACGATCTAAATTCGGATCACTCTGCTATAATATGCACGTCAAGTACCTGCATAATCAACAAACTGCAAGATCCAGCCTACACAACAACAGTACGGAGTAGAAGATTTTTCGACAATATATCGACGAACGCCTATCGATTCCAGCAGTATTAAACACTTCAAATGAAATTGAGACAGCAAACAAATAACCAACACAAACCTTACAGTATGCTTCTTGCACAGCTACGCTTATAAAACTACAGCACAAATGTAACAAAAATACTAATAACTACTTCTTAAAAATTAGACAAAGGATCAGCGGTAAAAGAACAGCAAGACGGATCTGGTAAACAAGACACCCAAGAGACAAAGACAAACTGAACACTTTTTCCACACAACTAAAAAGATTAATAAAAGAACAGAAAAACGAAACGTCTACTGACTACGTGGGAAGCTTATCCCCTCGTCACCACGATGGCTACTCCCTATGACGAGCAACTAGGAATTTGAAGAAACCTATCATCACTCTGTCTCCTATTCGCAAAAATGATGGCACTTGGGCCCGCTGGGACGAAGAAAAAGCGGTTGTATTCGGCGAACACTTAGATGCAACTTTTCAACCGCACGAATCAGACAGAACTCCACAAGATGACTAAAATTCTCGAATTTCTCAAATCACCATTTCAACTCCACTTGTCCATTAAACATTGTACACACAACGAAGTACACACAGAAATTAAAAATTTGCAAAGCACCGGGATACGACCTAATTGCATCCGAGTTACTCCGGCAACTGCCAAGTAAAGGGATAGCAGCTATAACATGGATATATAATGCGATCCTAAGAACCCAATACTTTCCAATTTAATGGAAATATGCTGAAGTTATTGTCATTCAAAAGCCAGGCAAGCCAGCTCAATCACTAGCGTCTTACAGACCCACATCGCTGTTACAGCTCCTCTCTAAACTCTTTGAGCGAATTCTACTAAGAAGACGCGAATCTATTATAGAAGAGCTGAATTTAATCCCTGAAAATCAATTCGGTTTCCGTAGAAAATACTCAACATTGGAACAAGTCCATAGGATGGTGGATAACGTAGAAAAAGATTTTGAGGAAAAACGGTTGCGCCTAGCAGTATTCTTAGACGTGGGCCAAGCTTTTGATCGAATCTGGCACCCTGGCCTGCTATTTAGAATCAACAAAACCACACTGTAACAGTACTATTTGCTCTACAGTCGTACCTAGAAAACAGATACTTCCAAGTTAAAGTAAACGACAGCCATTCACCAATCTACCCAGTCGAGGCAGGTGTACGGCAAGGTAGTGTATTGGGACCAACATTATACCAGTTGTTTACGGCAGACTTACCTGTTACCGACAATGTTGTATTTGCTACGTTTGCGGACGACACGGTTGTATTATCTTCACACTTAGATCCACTTCAAGCATCATTATACGAGGGGTATTGATATCTAGTTAGCCTAGGCCACTTTCCTTGAACAAAACAAAATATTGTTATCATGGCAACAACAATGACTTATTAAATGAGTCACTGTGAAATTTTACTTGAAGAAGTTGCTGCTCAATAAAATTTTAAAGAAAGTATGTCTAACGCAATTGTGAAAATCGATAAATTAGAGTATCGAGCCATCATTAAGTATCTGTAAAGGGGTTAAGGCGTAAGCAGATTTACGAAGATAAGCTTAATACATCAGTGCTCTTCTTAAGCAACTGTGAAAAATTCAATCTGTGCCCGTTTTGAACAAGATCCAGACTTTTTGAAACGTGTTGTGACATGGATGAAACTTAGGTTTATTTATACAACCCACAAACGAAACAACAATCGATGGAACGGAAACATCATGGTTGTCCAAGGCTTAAGAAGTTTCGAGTTCAAAAATCCGCTGGAAAAGTACTTGCATCAGTTTTTTGGGATACGCGCGGAGTAATTATGGTCGATTATCAAGAACAGGGCCGAACAATAAAGATTATTATTCTCCATTACTAGCGACCCTAAGAGAGAAAATCAAGGAAAAAAACGTGGTATGTTAGCGAACGGTGTGTTGCTTTCGCAGGATAATGTACCTGTACACAAATTGCACATCGTCATGAATTCAGTTAGGAATTACTGGAACACCCGCCCTATTCCCGAATCTAGCCCCCTCGGATTTTCTATTCCCTCAATTGAAAAAAACCTAAAAGAACAACAATGTTTGTGTAACGAAGAGGTAATAGAAGCTGTGGAAGGTTGGTTTGCTGAGCAAGAAGACTATTTTTTAAGGTTTAGAGGCGTTGGAGGATTGCTGTAAAAAGTGTATTAATTTAAGACGAGACTACTTTGAATAATAATATATTTTGAGTTCCAAATTTTAGTTGTTTCAATAGTAGGCTAAGAACATATCAATACCCCCTCGTATCTACAAAATGCTCTGGAAGCTTTAGCGAATTGGACACAGACCTGATGCATCAAAATTAAAAAATTAACAAATCGGCATCTGTGGTTTTCACCCTCCGCAAGGTTGATCCGCCCCCTATAACCTTTAACGGTACCAACATACCACACAAAGAAGACACCAAATATCTCGGTATACATTTAGACAGCAAACTTACCTGGAGAAAACATACAACCCAAGCGAAAAGAATTAGACATCCGCTTGAAGATGTTCTGGCTCCTCGGACAGATATCCCAGCTCAGTTTAACAAACAAGGTGTTGTTATATAAAACCATGTTAGTGCCGATATGGACATATGGAATCTAGTTTTGGGGATCAGCTAAGTCATCGAACATCGAGATATTACAACGATTAAAAAGCAAAACACTTCGCGCAATAGCAAACGCCGAATGGTATGTGAACAACCGCACATTACATAACGATCTGATGATCCCATGGATTAAAGATGTCATCAAAGATCGCCTCAGCAGATACAACGACCGGATTAATGATCACCCTAGTGTTTTAGTGACAGACTTATGAAATAATGCAAACGCAGTTCGACACCTGAAACGGACAAAGTTTAGTGTCTTAACGAATTAATAATATAAGACTTGTGTAAGTACAGTCGTGTTCAAAAATGTGTTGTACAGAGATAGTTGTGAGTTTATTCGTGATTGTATTTTTACTCAATAAAAGCTCATATTGTATCATTGACTAGATAGATCTAAATCTATACTTTCAAAATATTTGTATGTAAAACACTTTTTCGAACTTCGTCAAATTAAATCATATTGACAAAACACAAATGTTGTACAACACTTTAATGAACACGACTGTACGACTGTATGTTATATACATCAACTCATTTGCTTGTTAATCTAGTTAGACTAGTTGTAAATATGCAGTTATTAAAAAAAAATTATAAAAATTTAAAAATAATTTTAAAATACGCGCTCCAATTTAAATCGGTACCTCTTCTACGCACTGTATACTACTCAACAAATATAAAATTATGGTAGGTTAAGCCGACGTTAGCACGGCTGCTAAGGCTAGTGTGAAGAGTTTCAATGATAGTGGGTTTCCTTTATATATAATTATGTTATTATCCACGTTTCCTGATAAACTATTAACGATGTTAGGTATAACTATTAAACTACATAATCCTAGGAATTCTGCCAATTTTACATATAATTTTTAAGGTAATATTGCTTTAAAGATTTAGGTGTGAATTGAACGTAATATTATGAAGAGCTCATTAATAATCTCAGAACTGACATCTCGAAATTTAAATGGAATCCTCCGTAATTCTAGTTAAACGGCCCGTGAAAATAAAACGAAATTTTCTCTAAATCTGATTTCCGCTAATAACCAAAACTAATTCAGGCCTGCCTATATGAACTGACAACGAGTATAAAATGCTTGTTAATGTAGCGTAAACGAACGCTTCTTCCGGACCGGCGTAAAATTAGATTTATATGCGATAAAATCCTTAATAAGTACCCGTTAGTGTAGATATGAAATGCATAGATGCCTAGTGTTCCAGGATAAATCAGCGAAAAGGCAACGGGAAGAAGGAAACGCTTACTCTAATATATGGGCTCTCGTTAGAGAAATCTGCAATTACTTCACGCTGGCTGATACACCCAAACTGCTCTTTAGAGCAGATTCGCAGCTTCGGCTTGAAGGGCTTAACCCAGTCCAGAAATAGCCATTGATTATGTGCTTTACTTCAAGACGAAGAGTTTCTAAGTATAATGTCCTTAGCTCCGCCTGACTGCTTAACAAGGGGTTGCAGCAATTTCCTGACAAAATTGGACAATGGGGTTACATAAATTACGCCTAAAAATCAGGGTTGTTTATATCAAAACAAGTTGTTTTCGATAGAATAATCTTGTTGGTAAGAATGAAATCTGGAAACGGAGAATGAAGCGATACTTAACTGATGTTACAAAATCTCTTGTCACACTTTTTAATAATGCAGGTTAGGTAAAATGCGGTCTAAACACACAATTAATGAAAAATAGTAATTTACGATACAAGTGCGTAAAGCTACTCTTTAGACACCAGTTAAGCCCCGCGAGTGACTAAAGATGCTTTTCGCATGTGTATCGTACAATATTTTATTTACGATAGAATCTAGAAACACGGTAAATATGAAAAAAAATATCAAATGTAAATTTGGATTACCAGCAACCGGTCGTAATTTTGCATGTTTTAAAAATTTTAAAACACGTTGTTACTCACAACGTGCCTAATGAAATCTTTTAAATACGTTACTACTGACGACGTAAACTAATGAAAACATGTTATTAAACAGTCGTTTTACAAGCTTAAAACTGCCTACTAAAAGGCAATTTTACACACTGTCGTAGATAATAGCTATTTATGCAACAAGTGCTAAAAGTCGACTTTTATGCGCGAGACATGAAAATTATGAAACGAAGCCGAAGGCTGAGTTTCATAACATGTCTCGCGCATAAACGACTTTTAGCACGCGTTGCATACAATATTTTATCTACGACCTTAATTTTACCGTTATTAATCCATAAATATCGATTTAAGAAAGGTTCGCATCTGCGACGCTGCGTCATAATGAATAGTAGCCTACGCCGCTGGCGATTGTTTGGCCACGCCCGTGCTGTCAAGGTGAGTTACGAAATGTAATTATTGATACTCCACATATGACTGTATTCATTACATAACGCTTTAATTATTTCAAAAACGCTTTACCTGTAACGCAAGAAGCAACTAGAATAGCTTTACAACTTCACTTACAGTTCGAAATTGTAGTTTTGAACCTCGCTTCACTTTTAGCACATGTGCTAAAAGTAAACAGCTGATTTCTTTAAACACGGTAAACTATAAAACGTCACTTTTAGTGAAACAAGCTAGCGCTAAAAGGCCTACTTTTAGTAGTGGTCGTAGATAAATGTTATTTAAAATATTTTGAAATTATTCACGGAACTTTCCTCGCCCGAATTTGATCAATATTCAAATAAAAAAAAATGTGATCTATTAGGATTCGAACTTCGTGCTTTGAGGCGAATATTGGCAGCTAGTGTCTTATCCGACGCTAGAATAACTGAGCCACGGGCCTGTTTCAATTGGACGAGCTTTTGCTGCGTTATAAAGCTCCATACTATTCTGTCCCATTTGTGATGTTTACCTTGTATCTGTTAGGTCTCATTTTCACCAATGATAAAGCCTGAGTTAGGTAAAAATTATTATTTTTATTTTTTGCAAATAAACTTACTTCGTCTTTTAAACGAGGGAACTACAAATGTAAGCGTAATCCAAGTGGACGAGTTTCTCCTGCGTTATAAAGCACCATACTATTCTGTCCACGTTATGATGTTTACCCTGTATCCGTTAGGCCTTATTTTCGCCAATAATAAAGCCTGAGCTATGTGCAAATTGTTACTTGTACATATATCTCAGGTAAAGCAAAAATACACAAAATTGTATTTTTTAAGGTGCTCACCCTGTATATATTTCTCCGAAATTTTTTCGGTTTCATGTCAGGTAGACCTCGTATACATGCAAAATATCGCTTTCTTCCAATAAATAGTTTTTCAGTTATACCGCCCACAGACAGACAGACAGACAGGAAAACAGACAGACAGACAAACAGACGGAATTGAGAAAATCTGTTTTTCGCCATCTAGGCACCCTAAACCGTGACGATCTGAAGACATCTCAGAAGGTGATTTTTTCGTGATTACACTACTTCGTCTGTTAGACAGTTGTCGCTAGATCAAGAGAAATATGGTTTGCGTGGAAAGTTTTTTGAAAAAAATGTAAGTGAAAAAATACTATTGGTTTATAACTAAGGGGATAATGAGTTAAAAATGATCACTACGTTCGACATAGTAGTAATTTATTGTATAAGTGTTTTAGAAGACGTTTATCCACTAAATAATGTTTAAATGCGAGGACGAAGTTCGAGAATTTAATTATAGATAGATAGATAGATGTTGGTTTATTCATCCTTAAGATGTTTACATAAACAGATATTGTTATTAACAAACAGATTTAACATATCTTGAACAAAGCTTTTTAAATTGATATAAATTAGCAGCCTGTTTAGTTTCGTTCGGCATTTCATTATATAATTTGAGTCCATTATAGAATAAGTTTTTCCGAGAACATGATTTTGCTGTTAGGGGCAATCTAAAGTAATTTACAAATCTAGTCTTATAATTATGAATATCCTTATTATATACTATAAATTCAATCATATAACTAGGCAGTTTATTATTAATAATTTTAAAAGTTAAAACTAGCGTATTAAAATAAATCCTTTGCTTAATGCTAAGCCACTGTAAGGTTTCCAACATTGAAGAAACAGATGTTCTTTTATTGCAAGATAAAACAATGCGCATACATTTGTTTTGTAACTTTTGCAGTCTTTGTTAAGTCTCCTTCAGTGGCATTAAATAATATACTGGAGCAATATTCAAAATGTGGAGCTATAATTGTCTTGTAGACTAATATTTTTAATCAAATGTTCAATTTGGAACTTATTCGACCAAAGAAACCTGTATTTTTCGCAGCTTTAATTACAATATAGTCAATATATTGTTTAAATTTCAATCTATTGTCAATTATAACTCCTAGATATTTAATATTAGTAACAAATTCTATATCTACATTATCTACCCTTACATTTGCTACCACATTATGCACTGGTGGTCCACTACTGATTATATTATATCATTGCTTTTGTTTTTGTTGTGTTTAATTTTAGTTTATTTAATTTCAACCAAGTCGATACATTTTGTATATCATTATTCAGTTTAATTATAGCACACTCTACATTGCTGTGGGCTACAGATATCAATGTATCGTCCGCAAATAAATTTATTTTACAATTATTCACAGATAAATTTACATCATTAATGTACAGTACAAATCGAGAAAAAGTGCAACGACTTTTTTGCCTAGTTCTATATCCTCTTTCTAGTTCGCTAACACTAAATTTAGGGCCGTTTCACATGAATGATTTTTGCGAAAACCAGACTGAGCGTTAATTAGTATTTCATTTCGTTCTAGATAACTTTCTAGCTGTCCTTTGGCTATTGCTCTAATATCTTTTCAAACGCAGACAACATATTAATCGGTCTATACTCTGAACACTTTTTTGTTCCAACTACTTTTGGAATTGGTCTTACCGTTTCTGTCTTCCAAATTCCAGGAAAAGTTTCGCTTTCAAAGGATTAATTGATGATTTTCAACATTAGGTTTCCTATTACTGGTAGAGCATCTAAATAACTTTAGAATTAATATCATCCGTACTGGATTTATTATTCATTTTTAAAATAACTTTTTCCAATTTATTCATCGTAATCGGTTCAAAATAAAAAGTATTTTCGCCATCGGTACCAATTCTGTCCATTATTGTACTATTAACATTTTCGATGCTTTGATGAATCTCCTTTACACTATCGAGGAAGTAATTATTAAAATGCTCTGCAATGGTTTTCGATTTTATTAGCCTAGTATTTTCAAATCACAAATTTCGCCGTGTATGCAGTGTCTTTATTTACAATTTGTTGTCATTTTTTCCACATTTGTTTAGAATTTCCTCTTACAGAGTCCAGTTGCTTTTGAAAATAAAGATTTTTACTGAATTTTAATAAACGATTATATTGGTTTTTAATCCAGCGATAAGAATTCCAATCCTATAACGTATTATTAAATTTCGCTGTTGCGTATAAAACATTGCGTTGAATTTTCAATTGTTTTAATTCCTTAGTGAACCACGCATTTCTTTGTAACACCGTAACCCATTTATTCGAAACGAAGCCACTATAGCATTTCTGCATAGTTTGTGGTTCTGAGTAAGGCACAGTTAATTTGGTGTCCCACTGTGAATGATCTCAACAAGCCTGATTCCAATCGGGAAGGCTGTGGAAAAATGCCGGACCCCGCGGGAGTCGAACGGCGGACAAGAGCCTAGAGCTTTCCCAACTGCGCTACCCGGCTTCTTAAGAATGTTTTGTAGTCAACAATTATTTTTATTATTGTTTCTCAAAATATTCGCTCTTAAACTCTATATTCAGAGAAGGAGCACTATTCTCTCCGTGCACCGAGACAGCTTCAGAGGTTACCACTTTCGCACCTTCATCCACACGTACAAGACGTTTAGTCGGCTTATTATTGATTACGGGCAAAGGAGAGGGCTGTCGCCAAGAAGATGCTGCAACTGAACCTCTCAGGAGGTTTGCGACCTTGCCGGCATGCACCTATAGACGGCAGGCTCTCCTATATCCGAGGCGGATTCGTACAACGAGGGATACAGAAGGACCACCATTACACCGTCACCACCCTCAGGAATCCAGCTTTCCAAACCAGGAGGCCCATAACGAAGAAGAGGTTTCCCCCAGCCATCCTTCTCGACGACGAGGAAGATTTTCCCGAGGAGTTCTAATTAACTATTGTATAGACCTAGCTAAACTTTGAAAATTCAAAAATCAGGTACTATTAAGAAAGGAAACCTTAAATAACCAGATTTAATTATCAATCGACTTGTCACTGGAGATGAAATCTGGGTTCATCATTATGACCCTGAATCGAAACAAGAATCGATGCAGTGGCATGTTAAGGGCTCCAGCCCTCCCAAGAAGTTTAAAGTCTGTTGTAAAGTTCTGCAGGAAAAATCATGGCAACCATTTTTTGGGACTCCCAGGGAATTTTGTTAATTGATTATATGAAGAAGGGTAGTACGGTAACGGGAGAGTATTATGCAAACCTGATGCATCGCCTTAGAGATGCTATTAAAGTGAAGAGACGCGGAAAACTGACGCAAGGTGTCTTGTTGCTCCACGACAATGCATCAGTGCACAAGTCCAGACTTTCAAAAGCTGCTATAGCTGATTGCGGCTTCGAAGAAATTGAACATCCACCTTATAGTCCAGATTTGGCACCTAGTGACTATTTTTTGTTCCCGAATCTCAAAAAAACACTAAGGGGGACAAAGTTTAGGGACAATGACGAACTTATAGCAGCTATTGAGGGCCATTTTGCGGAAAAACCAAATGAATATTTTTATACTGGATTAAAGATGTTATTGAGACACAGTTTTCATGCCACCATGTTGAAGAAGCTGAACATTGAATCCAGTCTTCAGTAGGAGGTTCTTGATAAGTTTCGCGACATCCTGGACAGGTGTGAATCGTTTGATTAGTTGCACGTATCTGTACTGTTTGGTTCGTCATTTTACCCTCGTTAACTTGCCCCGACCTTCACAAAAAATGCTTTGTTGAGGTTAGGTATCAACACGAGCAACAGTAAATTAAAATCATATGACGAAGAATCGTCATTACTACACAAATTATACAGTTTAATAAACATATTAATTTACCTGATAATAATCCAGAAATCACTTAAAACGTTCACTATAAAATTATACCGCGATATAGAAAAACAAACTTTATCGTTATGTGACTTAGCTGTGTCTTAAAATATTACTTTACTTACACATTTTAGTCCTAGATACAATTCACTAAATGGCGCTAGTATTCAGTTTTGTCCACGTCTTTCAGTATTTCAATAAAACCCCTTGGTCATCTTACCCCGTTCGTCATCTTACTCCGATCTCTCCTACGGGTTTTGTGTAATAATCTTAGAAAACTGCCCTCGGGCAACACTCGGAACAATTTTCATTGCAACCAGCACTTGACCCTTGGCGTGTGCAAAATTATCGGTAAGTATGTCTCGCCCTTGTTATTTTACTATTGACTATTGCATACATTTGTCAAACGATAAGTATTGTTATATAACAACTTATTGGTAATACTCCACCTTACTCATTAAAATGATGGTTACTTCGATAATTTATTGTTATATAACAACTTATCGGTAATATAATTCGTTTGATATTCATATCAATATCAACGTTCATCATTCGCTTTGGCACCTTTGACCACTTCCGAAAATATTAGGTCATGTTTTGGAGCTGATTGTATATAGTATGAATAAACATTGGATTACAACAACTGATGCTTTTTATTTGTTGCTTTAAAAAGACAATTATGTGGTTTCCGGATTTACACCAACAGCTGTATGCCTTCTGGTCCTTGGCCGTCTCAAACCAGTGGTGCTTACGGACAACCCCCACCCTACTCAGAAACTAGCTGGAAAAACTTTGTTACACTGCACAATTTCTCAATTACAGTGTTTTGTTATCATAAGGAATTATTATTGAGCATACTATTAATTTTTAAGTTATAGAAATTCCTCGTCTAGCAGCATAATGTAGTGCTATTGTTTGTTAACTGCTCTTAATTATATTTTTATTAATAAGCACTAAGTTAGTTATTAATAAAGACTAAAACCCACACTGTTTATAATATACATATTCTCAATACTTGAAACAGAAAAAGGAGCAGGATTTTCTAATACACCTCTGTTTATTTAAAGCGGATTACTTAAAGAAACTAGTTTCTAATCTTTTTATAGCACAATTATAGTTTGTATTATTGCTAGTAAGTAAGTAACTATTTTTTTTAAATATTAAGCAGCCACATGTCATTTTTAATAAGTACGCAATAAATCAACAATGCATAACTTGTAAAACAGTCTAATCGACGTAATGGCATTGTTTAAAGCAGTAATAATTAATAAATTTTTATCAAACAACATACAAAAATCTTCAAGTTTCTTTACTACAAGTTGAAATTGTCAAGTCAAACATGTTCTGCTAACACTCGCTACCGTTGTCATCTCCCCACATGGAGCGGCTATCTTGCATAATCCGCATTCTTTCCACTTCCTACATGTCAACTTTCTATTTACTTTAGTCATAACCTTTTTTTCTCAAATGCAGCATGCTTTATTGATGTTCTGCTTCTTTTAGGTCGCACAGCTGCTTGTAACTGCATTTGCTGTTACTTCGAACTCCTACTATGTTATGAGAACGAAGAGAGAAAACAAAGTGGCTCCATCGTCACTTTCCAATGAAAAGAAACTGTAAATTAAGTCCCATTCTGGATTAAGGTTTCTATTGATAGCTTTATTGATTAATTATAAACCCAAATAACATAACGTCAATACAAATGAAATATTATTGAACTATCAAATATGGATACGGGTGGCTGTCTCTGTCTTTTAATATAAATATCAAATCAATATTAGTTGTCGAAGCACAGAACCATCGCAATATAAATAAAGTTGGGAAATATATTAAGCAGAATTTGTGTATAACAATACAGAAAACGGAAAGGTTTTAAAGATATAATAAAAAAATTCGCCTTCTGTATCGACTGCAAATACAGTGTAATATATAAATTGTTTCCTACTTTATTTATTCGATTTTAAGAATCCACAGTAAGCTAGTGTCTCTTCGACTTCAACAAAAACTTTACCTTAATTACAACCGCACGTAAGCCAATTTCATGTTCATGCTGTTTCCGAATGCTTCCAGAAATTTTCTTCGCGAAGTAACATTCAACTCCTTCGAGAGTATGTAACTTTTTATGCGTTCACGTACAATATTGCGTGCCATAAACTGATTTCATTTGCAGTCCTTTGCAGATCTTTTCGCGGGCTGTAACTTGAAAAGCAGACTTTTTCTGATCCATGTTATTTGAAGGTGCCTGTTTTATCGGCGTGAATGCCTACTATATTTGAGAAAACATCTGCTCTGGCAAATATATGTACACATGTAGCAAGCAAGGTGATACGAAATTATTATAAATATTTTAGGTTTGCATTAATTGCAAAGTTTGACATTTTCGTAGAAATTGTATTTTAATTATCATGCTTCAGTGGCACTGAAGCTAAACTACTAAGCTTAAAATTTTGCAAATAACTTATTACTAACGTATTTGGATATAGGCAATTTTCACTTATGTATAGTCGGTGTATTAACAAACTTTAAACGTTCTTTTACGTAGGTGAAAATAGAGGTTTTTACCTTCAAATTAATTAATTCTAGTTGAGTGATTTGTTAAGAAGTTGCACAAAGCTATGCTTAGTTTTCTTCTTATATCATTCCGTGGGATATTATAATCTGTAGTAATTTTCTTTGATGTAATTGCAATGTAAATGTTTAAATATAGCATATAGAAAATAATAATTGAAAGCATGAAATACTTTTAACATTAGTTAGCTACTCAGCTTAGTATGTACCATAAACTGTAATGAATCACCACATTAATAACAGTTTCAATGCACAGGATCTTCACCACACCATGCAAGTTAAGCTCTGCATTCGTAAACAGCTTAGCAGCTCTTATGCTTATCGCCAAATTATAGCAAGTCACAAAGTCTGAAAGCGACCGTATAAAGTACATTTGGTGATTGGACCGGCACATGTGAAACTCATCTCACTGCGTTAACATTTTGTTTTATACGCATTGCAGAAGCACCCGTTGGCTTTACGACAGGCTGCTACTTCGTTCTGAATTACATGACTCCGGGGACGCGGAAACAGCAGTAAGAATTTTTATGATGGCATGTATGCCGGAGCAATTCTCAATTAAAATCACACGACTTTGTTTCCTTATAAATATTTTATGTTTATCAAGTATTGAGGTTCCTATAAACACACTTCGTGGGAAATCGTAAGGTCGTTAGTTATTCTACAAGATTTATAGGTAGCCGATAGCTGCTGTGTTTATGGTTACTGGTTATTGTCATACATACCAAGATTTTCTCTAGAATTTCCGACTATTTTTCTTTGTAATAAATTCATTCAATGGCAAAAACTGTGAATAATAAAGCCAACGAATCCGATATATTACTTACAAATGATGTTCCGGATACAGGTGAAGTAATCACCTTGAAGAGTTTTAAACAAAACAAAGAAGTCTTGGCCTATTGAAATGAGCAATGAAATAATTGAGTGCTGTCGAAAGCTAAAAAGTTGACAAAAAAGAAATAAGACCCATTATTAGCGACTGTCTCTATTATAAATACTGATCAATAAAAAACACACCTGAAAAACACATGTGTAGGCAATGAACAATAACGATATTCGAAGGATTGTAAATGCACATCAGCCATATGGAAGAAGACACCAAGGCAGATTAAAAAATGGCAGTGACGAGTGGGACCCGACATGTGAAGAAATACCTGAAGAAGAGGAAGAAGAAGAAGAAGAAGAATAAAATAAGTTGGCAGTTGTACATAAAAAATTACCTCAATGTGACACCATTCACTGCCAAGGCATGTTATGTATTTCGTCCTCGTAGAATTTCATGATGCGTACGTTGGAAAACGTTCGACGAGGTTGGTCCTAAGAATTGCTCGGACAGACAAGCAAACAAGTCGACATAAAACGTCGCGATGTGAGAGAAATGAGAAAAGTTGTCGTGTTTGCCAAAATTCTTAAAATCTCAGGATTGCCTGCTCACCCTAGTTGGCTGCAACAACCACCTTCAGCTGCACGGCACTTTCCTTCCAAGTATAGTTACTTTCACTGATCCAGCAACCAGCAAACGTCGTACTCATTCCACATCTTTAGCTAACGACACCATACATTTGCAGACGATCTCCACCAATGGCCCCCGTTTGTACTCATCACGAATCACCTTATATTAATTTGGATCTCTTGATATAACCTGTACAGCCCATAATTTAATTAACACCATTGAACTTGATTAAATGGTTTTATTAAGTTACGTATAAAAAACCAGCCCCAATATAGAAATGTTAACTTGTTGGAGAGATTATTTGTAGATTATTATTATTATTATTATTATTTCTACTTTCCCTTATTACCTAGTAACTGACATTTCATTTGTATTGCGTTCACTTAATGCTAGATTCTATTTCAACTTTGGTACATGTGAACAACCCTGACTCTCACTCTCTTTGAACACATTTTAATTAGTATTCAGTCCACCTGTCATCTGTCAAAAGTGGAGAAATGAAAACGTTAGATTTTGTATTTCATAGCCAACCACAATAAGTTGTAGTGACTATTGTACTAGTGCCGAATTGCAGCGAATATTGTACTAGTACCCAAGTGACTATTTTGAAAAAATAAAATATTTATTGGAGATGTTTACACACATTGTATTTTAACATGTGTCATTTTAATTTGAAAAATGGGTTTGGTTCACTGAATAGTTTTATGAATACTATTCGTGTCAAAGTTAGGTAGGATATTTTTCAGGTGGCATTACTCATGTCCATTGCGTCTGCAATTTATACCCAAACGACATAACTTTGAGTACTTGTAGTATTACAGATAATTATTTTATTATACTGTAGTATACATCCTAGGAGTTTCCGACAAACTAAGAAGAATTCAAAACAGATTCAACATAAGAAGTGCCTTCAAGATCACAACAGCTCTGAGAGGCATGATGACGCATACCAAGCATCATAACGAAGATCCGAGTTCAAAGAACATAGGGGAAACACAACGACTCCTACGAGTGAGATTATCAGAATACCGCAAGTTTATAAGTAAGATATATGGCCGTGCTGGTGGCTTAGTGGTAAGAGTGATAGACTCGTTATTACTAGAGCGCGGATTAAAACGCATTTCTTTTTTTAGAATAGGCGCTTATAATAAGCTTTTAAACCTGAAAAAAGCCAAAATAAGCACCTAAAAAAGCTAAATAAGAGAAAAAATTCAAAAGATAATTTTATTAGAAATTTTATTGTGAAAATAAATAAAACTAAATACAAACACAGTATAATAAAAATATTAAATTGAATGACATATAGTTAATAGATGATTAATTAAAAATATTATAAAAGCAATCTATGATAATGCATTTTTCCAAATTTTTCAGTGCCTGCGGTCTGTTAAAATATTCTTGAAAATAGAGAAACTTTTTTCTACCTTTACTGATGTTATTGGTGCATATTTAAATGCATTAGCTGGAATACCAAATTATCAACAGTTTCTCCTCCTAATAATTTTGTCGTATTAGCAAGTGTTTGAAGTCCTTTATTTTTCAAAAGAACATGCTTTAATTTTTTATTAACTATTGCTCCAAGATGTCCACGCACATCCTGAGTATGCTGTACGAAAATTCATCTACATTCTACAACTTTTACCAGCGGTAGATTTTTCTTTTCTAAATTTTGGATAGATTTACTTGCATACCAATAATTTGCTTTCAGGAATTTCAAATTTCCAGTTGAAGGTAATAAATTACACACAAACCTTTTAAATTGTGCAGTAGATCATATTTTCGTAAAAAACTTTTAAAACGCTGGCCGCTTTAACCATGTAGGCTGCCGCATCTGTTACCATTAACAGTATTTTTTCATTAGGAATGCGATCTGGTAGGAATGAATTAGTTAAACTTTCTTGCACAAATCTAGCAATTGTTAAATGATTTGTTTTTGTAATTCTTTACAAGGAATCAAGAAGCGTCCAACCTATTTTTCATTATTTAAAACACTGACAAGTAAATTCGCCATTAAAGTTTTAAAGGCATGATACTTAAAATAAATTATTAATAAGTCAAAAACGAGTACCAAAGTGTTAAAAATGCGTTAAGTAAGCATTTATGCAGAGAATATCAAAAATAAGCAAAATAAAAGTAGTGCCAAACGCTTGCAGTTTTTGTGAAACGTGTAAACCCAAAAGCATTTGGAACTGCTTATGTTATAAACAAATAAGCAAAATGCCATAAATCCGCGCTCTAGTTATTACAAATGACACAAGTGGTCCCGGGTTCAAACCCCGGTGTATGTGCAAAAAGACGTACAAAAATCGTTCTTTCTGAGCACTAACTAGGAGTTCATTCACCTGAGCCGATAAAACATCTCATCATAAGCCACAGCTAATAAAGACATCATTCAGAGAACATAAAAGATTATCAACATACGTCTCTGTGAAAGATACGTGCTTCTGTAATAACGTTAACAACTTGTTTCCACAAATAGGTATTAAGCATGAACCAAGCAAATTGGGTATTTTTATAGCCAGTTTTTCTGAAAGTTTTGAATATATTTCTGCAGAATGGAAACTAGGTCATGGTGAACGGTTTCACTAAAAGTAAAAGGAGAATGGCATGGTGGATGATTACGTGTGGAGCTTAGTACGAGACACATATCCACTGTATCGAGGAAAAGCTCAAAAATCTATTCACTTGTCTTACGATTTTATTTACATCCTGAATTTAATTGATCGGGCTTGATTATTGAGATGTTCCAAGAAGCCGACCAGCGTCTCTTTTCTATGGCGCTATACTACGAACGTATTATATACATATCCCAGCTACAGACTAAGCTTGTTCTCATGTAGTGCTAGCTCCTGTATAAATTTTAATTAATCATTAAAAATGTGTTAAATTTATACATCGCCTATTCAAGCATTACATATATCTGGCGCTCGAACTGGTGATAACACATCACTCACCCGCTATGTGCGGATGAAGCGCTAAACAGTGGGCGGCGCAGTTTGAATCCAACCCCTCTAGAAAAGCACAGATAACGAAGACACCTTAGAGTATATAAGCAACTTCCGAGGTGGTTTTAAAGAACTTGAGTCCGCCGATCTTGACCAGCAGTACTGGGTCCAGTGGAAGCCCAGACCCTAATCATGTCCCTCGAACTTGAGGTTAATTCTCTTGAACTCTACTCTTCCTCTCTTGACCGGGTCCTCCGACTGACAGGTGATCTGTCTAACGGAGTAGACCTCCAATCCTTACCAGTCCAGGCTTATAGGGAGGTGGAAGCTGACCTGCCAGCCCTAAGGCTAAACTTGCCGTACCTAACTAATTCCGAAAAGCGAAGCAGCTAGAATTCGATTTTCACTTGGCAGCTGACCTGTTTTTGCAAAATAGAATCCTTCAGGCTTAAACCCTGGCTTGGCAGCTGACCTGTCTTGCGGCGTTAACCGCTTAAAGCGGGAATCGCAGGTATCCCTTAAACTTGTTAGTTTATGAATATGTTCGCATCCCATAAAATGTAAACAAAACTGCTGTTATCTGCGATGCTTTGGGGCATCCGTTATACGCAGCGCCAAAATACATACTTCGCTCAATTCTGGACAAAGCAGCCTGCCGTGTTTACCTGCTAAATGAGCTGCGCTCCGACCAGGAACAACGAAACGCAGCCCTAGAGGAAACCGTTAATTTATTAATGTCGAGAGTAATTCATAATTTCTATATCTAGTTAAAAACGTTATATTATTGTTATATATAGCTTGTGTTTTCCTTGACCGTATATATTTAAGTTAGTGTGAACATTTCTCCGATTTGAGCTAATCGAGGTATAAAACATAGAGCGCCCTTAGCAAGGGTACGAATGTTACACTCATATTACGATATAACTTGTTGTTCATAGTCTCCCATGTAGATATTACGACTACTGGAGATAGTGGAGATCCCATGGCCACTCTTGTTGGTAGAACTGCTCGTCTGTTTGGAAGTATGTGGTCTTAATGCAGATCGTTAACAGCTCCATTACTGTATCTACTTGTAAATCTGTGCTTTCGGCATCCAATTCCAGCCTGTTTTTGATTATTGCTACTGCGTTATCTGTCGAACCATTTGTGAAGAGGCTCACCATAATGTCATTCGGAGCTGTGTGAGTTTTTTTGATCTTGTCTACAAAGTGTTCCGTATTTTTCACTGTGGATGTTGTTTTGGCCGCTAGCGGGCATATTATCGTTAACAGGAATTTTGATACAGGATAACATGGTGAATTTATGGAAATAGCTATCGCTTAGTGGTATTCCGTTCTTATGAATCTTGGATAGGCCGTACCTATAGGTGAAGCGGTTTGCTGTAATGCGGAATCAATTTCATTCGCTGAAAGTCTGAGAACTCCTCTTTGTGTGTATACAGCGGCTGGTATATTTTCAGTTCGATCTTCGGTGTTGGATCTGTGGGAAGTTTCTTGTATTTCCCTGCGTTGATCAGGTTTTGGATTTTCACTGAGTAAGTGTTTGACTCCATGATCACTGTCATTGCCTTTGTCTGCAAATAGTATCCTGATGGTAGCTTCGTTTTTGAGAACTTTGATCGTTCTACTCTCCGCTTTAATGAGCGGAGTGACCTTTTGGTTTTAGGCAATATTTTATGTCCTTTCCTAGTATTCTAATTCGTCAACTCTTTGTAATTCTCGAATTAAATGAATTTTCATCTATTTATTTAGAAAGCTTGCTTCTTCGTTTTCGTACTCCCGTTTCGGTTCGGAAACTTCGTAAGAACTGCTCTTCAGGTGACAAATGGCGCTTAGGAGTGTGAAAGTGGAATACGTAATGCCGTGCCGATGTTTATCTTTTTGAATTTTGAAATATTCACTATACAAAAGTAGCAATCATCCATTGGCATTGGTCGATGTTATCCGCTCACCTAGGCCCCTTAGTCGTTCGATATGAACCACAAACCATATAGAGAACTTAAACATTGTCTTCATTCTCAATCTTCCTACCAAAATAAAAACTTAGATTTTTAAAATTTCATACTTTACCTGATTCGTTTCGCTTTTCGCTCTTTGTAAAACTTTTGAAGCTTTATCGCTATCTAAATTTATTATATACATATGGTAATATGTCGTGGTGCGCTAATTTTGATATTAATTAAGGAATAATCAAAATTTTGGCAACACGTAATTGTTATTTCTTGGTTTTCGGGGCTGCATTCAACAATAATCTCTAAAACCGTTTTGTGTTAACTAAAAGTAAAATTAAAGAATTTCACTTAAAGAAGAAAAATACGTTTCGTTTTTCTCAATATTTTTAGACAACAGTTGGCTGTCGATTCTTAAAGTTCAAGTTAAGTAAATTGGGTAATCAACTGTTAGTGTCAAGCAATTCATTGGAGGTTGATTGTTTCTCAATTGCAGTGAAAACCTAAGTTTTTTTTTCATTTTTAGTTTTAAGTGTTAATCGTTGATAACGAGGACAGATTGTCCTTCTGATCGTACCATACTAATATTTTTAATTTTGCATAGTGACGAAATAATACTAAAAAAATATATGTATTCAACAATTTATTAACAGACTAGTAACAGTATTAAACAACCAATTATTTACACAAATGAATACTCAGCCATTTAATACTTGATTCAAATCGATTTTAGTTCTTATTTTGTTGTCTCTCGCTGAAATACACCGAAATGAGTCCACAATATAAGGTATTTTATGATGCTAATTTTATATCTTTTGAAATAAAAGATTCGAAAATTCGTTAAAAATGCTCCACAATATTTATTGTACACCTCCACGAAGCGAAATTGGATCGATGCTTATGTGAAAAGTATCGTTTGTCACCCTACTCATACATAAGGTCAGAATTTTCAGGTGATATTGGCATATATGCCAAACATTTTACAATGAGTGAATATGATGTCGTGTAATGCGTACATTAATGGTTCAAAATACAGATATAACTGCAAATTTACTTTTCTCACTGAAAATGCCTTCTTTCCGAGAGAAACCTGTTTCGACATGTTATAGCTAAAACGTTTCGTCTTCGTTGTAGTCGCAAAAATTCAATAATTCAGAATTCCTCCTCATCGAGCATACATCATCAAGCATAAGTTTATTGTGGTTCCATGATAATAATAACATTGTACAGTTTTATATAAGAAACCTATTTATTTTACGGGAGCTTCCAGGAATTCCTTTTATGCATAAAACAAAAATGAAGATAATTAAAACTGCTCCTGTAATAAAATATTTACGTTATAACATTCCATATTTTATGGCCCATAAAGCGGATTTTCATGTGTGCGCTAGCTACGAGAATCTTTTAGAGAAAATTATGTCAGGATAATAAATCCCCAATGATTGTGTGCCCTTTCATGTAAAATTTTAACTTCAAAGAGGTAATATACATATGTCACATTTGTATGTGTAATATCAATTGGTAAAAACAAGGATTAAGTTCAGCGTATCTGATGCAAATATAATTGAACACAGTAATACAGCTACTAGTAATCAATAATACTAATATATTTATTGAAATGCTGACATCTGTACTTCATTGTTCAAGTGGTGTTTGCATATATCGTACAAAATATTTAACATTTCAATTAGTACAACTTGGCGCTATTAAGCGTCGAGTAGACTAAGGTTTAGCTGAATTATTTGCCTCACTAACGTTCGGCTAAATAAACTTCAGCTTCGCCACATAAAGTATCACTTTTACTCCTAATAACATAATCTACTATTTTTGTTAGACATCCCCATTTATTTGCAAACTGTATAGATACATTAGGCAAATGGTGTATAATACATTAAGCCTGTAGAAGTAAGCTCAGTAGCGTACTTCTGTTACAAATAGGCCTCAATGACTTTAGGGAAATAACTTACAAGCTAAATCTTAAGAACTAAAACTATACTACGCTTAAATAAACTCAAAATCTGGTTAGCAGATCTGTTGGCGCATGTCTTTGTAGCCTCCTGTTATTGGGAGGTTTATTCATAAGGTTCTTCTACAACCGGGTTAATACGAGCCTTAATCTCTGCAAGCGGTGCCGTTTCTGCGTAAGTACTGGTTTTCTTCCTCTTCATACAGCTGTTGGAAATAATTCAGTCAATCGTCTTTTGCGAAATTTTTGGTTTAAGCGTATTTGTTTAATTTTTGTTTTCTGTAACGCAGCACTCCCCATATCTTCTTCTGTGAGCCGTAGAGATCAAGCATGTATACGGAGAAGTTTGCCCAGAAATCGGTTTTCATTCTTCGTATTTTCGCTTTCACTCTATATCTGGTTCCTGCATGTCTGGAGCTTTTCAGGTGATCTACTACTTATGCATCTTTTGCTAGCTGTTTCACCTCGATCGCGAACCCTTGTGTGTATTGATGCTGTTTGAATTCTTGTTTTCTTTTTTCCCCGTACTGCGTTTGAAGCTACTGTATTTGACTTTCTCCCAGCTAGTGTTCACGTCATTCTCATTCTGAATGCCGTGGTCTTGCTATAATAAATGAAACCCTTAGACCTGAATCTTCAGCTTAAACGGAGTTTTCGAGCCTCAGAGTTCGTTTTTGTATAGAATATAGAATAATTTACAGACGACTTCAGAATTTGACCTACAACAAGGTCTCTCTGAGCAGATTTAGGCATTCAACCTGCCAAAGCAGAAGCGGGGAATTGCAATGGAGTCGGCACCCGGTTTTTGTGTTATAAACCTTGAATAAGTGGCATTCTTTATCGATTTGGAAATAGTTTTGACAAGAAAACTATAAATTACTTACGAAATAAAAAAGGAATTGGAACTGAACAATGAGTGAGAATTTTATCTTAAAAAACACAAAATATATAAAACAACTGGGAATTCGACAGCATTATAGGCGAAGCGTAGTCTGAAATACAAAGACTCAAATTATTTATACGCAGAAAGGGAATGCGTTTGACTGTAAAATAGATGACAGCGCTTATGGTTTTATTTCAGGTTAAAAAGACTTGTACGTAGTTCTACAGCTTGAACTTCTTCACGTCAACTTAGGTCTGTCTCTTGTTTCATGTCTTCTGTAGCTTCCATTCTAATTTTTTCTTTCATAACATCACTTCCTTTCTTAAAAATATGTCCGATTCTTATTCTCTTCCTATGCTTAACCTGGCCTGCGATTGGTGGCTCTTCCCTTAATGAACAGCGTTCATTCTTACAGTCAAAGTTTAGCTCAAAAATATACAAAATGATTCGTGGGTGCAGCTTTACATTCAATCTATAAATGAAAAAACACAACAGTTAAGGTTTACTACGCACAAGCTATTTGTTTGAGTGTAAGTGTTCAGTAAAATGTAGATGTATAACATTAAATCTGCATCGGTCTTAGAAAAGTCTATGATTATTCGGCACCTTTGACAAATGCCTAAAAATGTTATGTATAATTTTACAAAATTTTACTGAACTTAAAATATTTACGATTTTGTTACATTTAATATTGTGCGGACTTTTTATTTTAATATTTTTTTATAGTAAATACTTTCAAACGCGTCGCTTGAAACGACTCTCGTGGTTATTTGTTGTTCCTCATTCTATTTTACAAATTTGTTCGTTTCCATGTTCGATCGGCTGATTTTCTCGTTTTAATTTTAATTGAAATTTGGCCACGTCCGTGGTTTCCGATTTGGTGAGCAAAGGTTATTTGTCTGAATTTTGCTGCTAAAGTCAATTTAACTGAACAAGGTATCAGGAGGGCAGTCATATACTTTCATGGTGCTACATGTAAATCAAGGTTGGTAAAACTGAAAGCGTGTTTAGGAGGTTGCCTGAACATTTGAAAAATTTAAATTCGCGGGGCGGGGGGGGGGGAAGTAACTCGTGACGTCATTAGAGACTACATATTTCTAACCTAACTTATTGAGATTGTAGGTGGATTGTTATAAGTTGCGCTTTTTCGTAGTTATTTAAAACTTATTTATTGCGTTTGCGTGTGTTATGCAGAGGAAATAATGCCGAAAGCTTGATGTAAGCAGTGAAAACAGCTTATAGCCTCCCTAATAAGCTTTTTTGAGCAAGAACGAGACAATGGAGGGCCCTTGATTGCTTTTGCTGCTGTACAAGAGGTTAGTTACATTGTGGAATAAATGTATAATTATTGTATTATTACATTATAGTGTTTTATTTATTATAGAGAGTTGCAAATGCCTTGCAAGTATGTATACCAACCGTTAGTTCGGTTTCACAGACGGTAAAATCAAATAAACATATCAAAAGCGCGAAGCAGAAAAAGCAGAGAACTCAGCCCGTAGTGGACATTGACGATTTCGATCAAGTAGCCATAAGAAATGTGGTTTATGAAATGTACCAAAACAGTAAGTGAATCGTTTACTCTCTATTGCTGAACATTACAAGTAAGGATATTTTTTTGTTAGAACAAGATATTACACCGGACATCTGTATTGCGAATTTTAAAGGAAAGAGGGTAATCTTGTATTGTACGACGCCACCGATGAACTACTGTTCCTAGAGTCAGTAATCTTGGAGGGAGGGATCGCTAACATGTCAAATACCTTACACTGTTGCCAGACCTTCGTTTACTTCTACAGCAATTTGGGGCCTAATTCGTTTTAGTTTGCATGTTTATCGTAGTCCTAACATCAATGTCGAATAGAGGTGTTCTAGCTCTAACTGTTTTGTGAATGAAGGTAACACTAAACCATATTCGTGATTCTTGAAGGTGTTGCGGTTAGGTACCAAAAATGTATTGAACGGTTGGCGAAGCGAGGATTAATATATAATTTCCTTCGGTGTGAAGGTTGTTAGGTAGATATGTCGTTTGTTTAACGATTGCACACGATTAAAAGCAAACTAAAAATAATTTGGCGAAAACGCTGTTGAAGCCAAACAATAAGGTCTGGCAACGTTTTAAGATACTTTTAATCCAAACGATCAGCTGTTAGCGCCTCCCTTCAAGATTACTGACTCTAGGAACAGTAGTTCATCGGTGGCGTCGTACAATACAAGATTACCGAAAAGAGATATTTACAAGGGAGGAATATCTTCGTTAGAAAAGGTCCTGAAAGATATAGGATTCCGCTGGAAAAAGGATGATCCACGCAGAGGGCTCATGGAGTTGGATCACATTTACTTTCCACAGAGTGGTGTCTTTAAGGAAGTAGATTAAAAATCTGCAGCAGGAAAAGACCGTCACAATTTGTATACTTACACGAAACGTGGATTTCCGAAAATGGCACTGTTTGTAGGTCATGGCAACATGATAATAAAAAAGCGTTAAAAAATTAAAATGAGATGGAAAAAGGTTAGCATCATAAGCGATCATAAGTTTAATAACTAAATTTAAATAATATTATTTATCTATTTTCTATGATATATCGTCCTTCATGCTGTGAGATAGATGGATTTATTCCTGGTGCCTCATTGATATTTACATCGAGCACAAAAAACCCGGATTACCACGGGGAAATGAATTAGGAAAATTTTTAAAATGGTTCGAACACCTACTTCTGAAAGATTTGGAGGAGCCATCAATTATTGTTAATGGATAACGCAAGTTATCATAGCACGATAAAACGCCCAATGCTAGTTTGAAAAAACAAGATACATATTATTGATTGGTTAGCAAGTCGGTCAGTGAATATTGAGGGGAATGTATTAAAAATGGAATTATTGCAGTTGGTTGTACAGTAAGTATATTAAGTGAATTTTGTGTGCTAAAGTACTAATGATTTCTTTTCAGACACAAACCTCCAAAAACGTATGTCGCAGACCACCTTGCTGAACAGTATGGACATACTGTGGTCCGACTTCCTCCCTACCATTGTATTTTCAACCCCACTGAAGATGTTTGGGGAATTGCCAAAACTTATTATAATAAGCATAAAGGTGAAGATGGGTACGGTGAAGAAAAAACCCTAAATATGTGGCAAAAAGCGTTATGTAACAGCTGAAACGTGGTCAAATTGTGTTGCACAGGCAGAGGGCATTATACAGAAGTGGGCGGACAGGGAAGTGGGTTTTGACATAGAAGACATTACTCCAATAATAATACAAGTCAACGATGAAGAATCTGATGACACTTGTGATAGTGATTAATTATATTGTAGATAGTTTGCTGAGTTATAGTGTATTTAAATAAATGTACATTTTTAGTAAGTTTTGTTAATGTTCGTTTTAAGTTATCTTAATAAATTCATAAATGAAGTTATTTAAGTAATGAACAAATATTCGTCATTTTTATAACTGATAGCAACGTGTAATTTTACATTAAGCCAGTGAATCACCCAAGCTACGCTTTGGTGGGAAAGGGTGTTACATGTTACAATCAAAAACACGTCATACAACCTTACCAATTATATATACAAAAATGTTGATAGATGAACATTGAGTATTTGTGATTTCAAATAGAAACAATTTTTTGGCTTAGCCTAATTGTTTCGCCATTTATCCAATTATTTCAGGCTTAACCTGTATATTTTTAGTTGAATTATAAATCCTTTTGCATTTCAAATTCTTCTATTTTCCAAAGCAGCGTATTTTATACCTGGATCAAGTTCCTATCGTTTGCACGATGCCCTCTCGACCTGCGCTATCTCTTATCAGAGTGCGAGTCTCCCTTTAGAAACGAAATTTTCGCCTGAGGCACTTATTCTTCTCGCCTCAGGCGGCGCATTTTGTTCATGTCAAATTACGTGCGCTCAACCAATTTTAATGAGCAGTGTGTTTCCTAAGGGCTGATTATGATCAGGTACGATTGCGCTTTTCTGTCTTATTATCTCCATAGTAATTATATTTTTCTTAGCTCTTAATTATCAGTTTCAACCACGAGTTTATCTCGGAGGCCAAGTCGCTAACCTCATCGCACTTTCGACACCCGCTGGGTTCGGCGTATTTGCCGCCTTTTGGAAATGCTTCGAAGCAATTTTCGGCGCATCCATGGCGATTTCAACAAGGGTTGTTGCCGTCTACGTCCAGCTTATGTTTCGAGGTTAGTTAGTGCTATTCCGGAATTATTTATCAACTTACCTTAAATACCTGGTTTTTTCATTTAAACATTTTAAACCCGTAGTGATTTGGAATTTAAATTCATATATTTTGCCATTATTTACATGTAACGTTTAATTACATACATGCTCTTGTTTTACATTTAAATTTTTATACTTATATTTAATTATGCTGTATTTAAAGTTGCTATTTTGATGTGTATTTCGACCCTCTGTAAAAGGTACAGTCACGCTTTTTTATTTCAATATCCTAAACAGAAGGTATTATTAAATGATTGAGGTATGCATATCCCATGAATAATTTGAATTTAGAGTTATTAAAATAACCCGAAAGGGGTTTTTTAATTTTATGCGTGTCGCAACCTTCAGTTCACGTACACAATTTGGTTATAATATTATTTGCATTTTAATTATTCTGAAAATCGTACGACACTCATTAATGACCAATAGAAAAATTAGTTCACGAGCCGTAACCAAGACAATAAAAAAATTTCTTGGTAATTTTTTGTAGGTAGATCAGCCTAACTTTGAGGGCTTGTATCGTTACGATTTTCTTACCGAATCTCCATTCGAGCATTAATTCATATCCGGAAATTATTTTTCGTGCATTCAACAACGTCCTAATTTGCCCTCGCGTCCCGCTCGGGCAAATTAATACGACGTTGTTGGACCGCACTCAAAAAAATTTCCGGAAAGAATTGATGCTCTTATGAGATTATATGTGATAATTTACTACTGACAGTTCAAGACTTTTCTATTAGTGATTATTAATTAAACGCTAGTCACTTGTAGTTTATTTTTCTTATTATTGGAAATCTTTTGATTTCTGGCCCCCATTTTCATTTCCTTTCCTTTTGTGAAGACATTCCAGGGTATATAGCTGATGATTTGAACCTACGATCTAAGGCCGCCGATATTTGAGTTAGCTAGGGCCATTGCGGTGAGTAAAGAGTTTTTTAGAGCTGCCGTGGTGTATAAATATAATATAAAAAATATAATTAGTTTAATTCAGGCTATCGGGGAATGTGTTAATTTTGCTCTAACAACAGATATGATTGATGCAGCGCACAGGTTGAAGCAATATGGTGATCGACATCCGAATATAATTGTGAAATTTGTTAGAAGGGTCGATAGAGATGAATTTCTACGCAAATTTAAAATTAAAAGAGGCATCTCTTTATCTGATCTAAAATTAACCATGGATGGGCGAGTTTACATCAGGGAATCATTAACGCCGCAAAATAGAAAGCTTTTTTCTGCCGCACTGGATGTGAAGAAGAAATACAACTATAAATATCTCTGGACACATTATGGTCAAGTGTTTCTGCGAAAGAC